>JBAMJV010008137.1:0-25407 GCA_037951105.1 Echinarachnius parma
AGATGTCTTAGCCAGAAGAGAGATTTTCACCTCAACCTTCAATTGCAGATTTTTTTTGTGTGAGGGGTTTGATATAATTATTCACATCTCGTTTTGAATATTTAAAAATAAGAATTGACAGTATTACCTTTTATTTGGTGCCCATTAAGAATTATCCAGACCAATGTGATAATTTATGGTCTAGATTTTCAACAAATATTTCAATACTACATAGTTACATAGAAAATTGTATAATACATTTTTTCATTATCGAGTAGCCATTTGCTGTATGTATGTTTTGTCATAGAAATGACCAAGGATCTATGTAAATATACCAAATTATAAAATCATGTTATCTGCCATAAAATGATGAAATATAAATAATGATTCCAAAAAACGGTGAAGTAAAATGTATTTTCAGAAATAATGGTTTGTTATCATGTGTGTTGCTTGTATAAAGGGGGGGGGGGGGGGGGCAGCTTGCATATATTATTTTTGAGAGGGCATATATTTCCACCAGATCTACAAGAAGGAAGAAAGGTTGTTGATGTGAGGGTTTTATAGTACCCCTTACCGATTTTCTTTTGTAAACACGTTTTCCCTGCAACTGATGTGTGTCTTTCTGTCTTTACAGGTGTGTTTGTGTGTGTGCATGCTTACCCCATACATGTGTGTGTGTTTGTAGGTGTGTTTTGTGGCTGCTTGTGTGTGTGTGTGTGCATGTTAGTTTGTGTGTGTGTATGTTAGTTTGTGTGTGTGTGTGTGTGTGTGTGTGTCTAGGAGGGGGCACTAACCCGGGGCCCTTTTGGGACTTCTTATATACCGAGGCCCTAGCTAGATAATGTACCGTGTAATACATAGTATAGGTACATTGCATTAATTAGAAATATTGCCTCCCTTTTACAAACACACATCTCTTGATCGACTTGTAAACAAAAAAAAACATGCAGGGAGCTCATAAAACCCAGTTCTCATCCATGGTCACTCAAGAGGTGAAATGTCAAAATATTATCTTATTTATCCCTGTGTAGACTGTAAACAAACAAAATAATGTTTAAATACCTTTCTTGCACTATATTTGTGCTTGCCCCTTGACCCAACCCACCATGGGAATAATTATGAACATTTGCACTTTCAAATTTTAAAGCCCAAGTCCAGTTTCGGGAAAGTAGCCGAATACATCTATATTGATCAATATTGTTGAATATGTATTGAAATAGGGCTTGTGTGGTAAAATCCGAAAATACAGAAATATCGGAAGAAATCCAATATCCGCCTGTGAAATTCATAAAGCCACCGCCCGTTCAGACCTGTCCGCGCCGCTAGCACTGGGGGAGATATCGACAAGCTAGGGACAAGCCCGTATAGCGAACACCTCGTGTAATTGCACGTGGTCGTAATACACGTAGCGTATGAGCGATTCCGCGTTGGTGATATCTATCCGGTCTAGATCAATTTATAATTTTGCAAATATATCAATTAGTAGGTGGTTTCTTGGCCAAATTTGTATAATCCCATGTTAGTAAAACTATGTTCTGTCACTTGGTTGGTAATAAGAGCGTACATTTCATTTTTAGGGGGTGGGGCGTTTCCCACTACTGTCCTTCACCTTTAATGTACAAAATATATTAATGCATATGTATTTTACATTTATATGCTTCTGAAATCAAACTTAAGTATAATCTCGCTTCAATTCAGGTGGCATAGAAAACGGGGGGGGGGGGGGGGGGGTGCTGCCTGTGTGGCTGATCAATTTTGAAAACAAAATACCAAGACAGGGGTATTTTTTTGAAAAAAGAACCACCCTACAGTATGACATTGTGTGTCTTATATCAACCACTTACCAACCAGGCCCCAGGTCCAGGGGGGGGGGGGGGGGGGGGGGGGGAAGGGGGGGGGTGGTCCCAAAGATCTGAAGTTGGCCCTAAGTTGTCATAGCATGTTAAAGGGGTAGTTCAGTTTTCGTAGAGAGGGCGCTGCACATCACAATTTTTGTGTGAGGTAATGAAAAACGAATGAGTGTCGAATTTGAGAGAACATGCAATTTTAATGGCAGAATAAACTTTATTTGGTCAAAATCGGTCCAGAAAAGGCTGAAATATCAATAAATATATCTGATCTTATAATTATTTGGGGCCCAAATACACATTTTAGTTATAGTCCAGTTTATGAATAGATACTCTCTTTTGATTTCATTCTAGACATTTAATGAAATTTATAGTATTTCAAAAAAACACTTGTAGTAGTATCTAATATTGAATACATGTGGGGCCCCACATTTATTACAAATGGTTATGTTTATGGATATTTCAGCCGTTTCTGAACCGATTTTGATCAAATAAAGTTTATTCTGCCATTAAAATGGTATGCTCCTTCAAATTTGACACTCAGTTTTCCATTATCTCACAAAACCAGGCCCCCCCAACTCAAAATGGAAGTTGGCCAAATTTGTAATGAAGAGAACCACCGATTGTTATGTTAATTCGACTGGCTGCCATGGTAATATTAGCGTAAATTCATTCATAATAATACGCGGGCGCGAACTTCACAATTATCACGCACGAATTTATGGTATGCCTCTGTTATGACGTCACAATGAAAAACAATATTTTGATCCTAGTAGGGAAATCCCCTGTTTCTTGACTGCGCAATTAAATACATGACATCGCGTAACTGTTAGTACTGCGCGTAATTAAAATAATAGAGATGAATTAGAATACTTAAGCGTCTTTGGTATTATGAAGCGCAATTTTGCTGAGAAGTGCGTGTTTAAATGCCATGGCAACTGCAAGTGCGCAATGCGTAATTACTTTAGCTTTTTGCGTAATGTGTTAATTTATCCAATGAATCCACGTCTGATAATTTATTCAAATGAAAAAAATCTGACGTACTACCTCATTTGCATGGCATTCGGTGCGTATTTTCAAAAACTTGCTGATAAAGGTGTGGCCTATTTCTGTGGTTAAAACGCTATACGCTTATTCAGTTGGGGTTCTAGTATTTATATTGTATTTCTGTGCACAAAACAATTAGTTTGTGTATGTAGCGCCCTCTCTACCAAAACCTCACGTTCGACGATCGCGCGCTGAGCAAAGGGACGAAGTGCCGGGAATAGCTACAGGTTCGACTCTAACATACACGCTTTATCTCTCTAAAGTTTTGGTTTCCTTTGCTTGTAGAACATGAAGGAGGTCTTGGAGAAATGTAAATCAAAAGCAGTGATTCAAGAAATGACCTAAATGAACCTAAAATGAGTGTGACTGCGATTACAAGTTGTTAACGCAAGCGAAGTGAGGACACGATCGGGCGGAAAACAATGGAGAGCTCAGCCGAAACTCCGGGGAAGTTTTATGTTGGTGACGGTGTATCTACACATTCGACATGCATTTTATCCGTTCCCCTGGAGAATGTTTCCACATTCGAAACATGGGATCATCAGAGGGCAGATTTCATCCGAGGTCACAGAAATGAACATTTGTATTCCTGTGTAGCGGATGAGATGTTTGTGGTGCACCTGCTCGAAGTGCATGCAAAGTCTTGTAAAGATTCCACGTGTAAATGCAGATGTTCTTTCAACGACAACGTTGTTGATGTGGGAGAAGGTACGATTTTTTAGTTACTTAAAATTAAATTAATTGAAACAAAAAATAAATCACACATTATTACAAATTTACAATTATTAAAGGACAATGAAATCCAGATAATAATAATTGTTATATGCACTATAAGACACGAAATTAAATATGATGAATAGTCTCTGAAAATTTGAGCACAATTGGTCAAGAAATAGGAAAAATATGGCTCTTTGAAAATAACCATTTAGTTTACTTCCACATCTACAATGTATGGTAGGTGTACTACACATCGGCACTGTTTTTAATATCGGCACACCGCGTAATATTTGTTTTTGCGCGTGTTGTGAAAAATCGCGCATGTGATGATGCGCGCTACCCTTAAAAACTAAACTGGTCGAAATTTTGAGGAGAAATAATGCGTAGATCGTCCGCTACGAGTAAATTTATGAAATGATGACAACAAAATTAACATCGCACAAGAAATTTTGAGTTGCGTGCATTGTCAATGAGAGTTGAGGGGGTGCCGGTATTAAAATCGCACAAGAAATTTTGAGTTGCGTGCATTGTCAATGAGAGTTGAGGGGGTGCCGGTATTAAAAACACTTCGAACTTGTGAAGCCAAAAAACCACGCGCGCGTTCGATTTCAAGAAATGTTTACAATGTTTAAGTCTTAAACTGTCGGAAATGTTTTAGTGTGCCGATGCGGGGGTTACTCAATCATAAATGGTTCTGGTACAGAACCATTTTAGATTTTTACCTTACAATAGTGCTAATGTTGGTAAAACAAATGGAACTCAAAGTCCACAATTTGTGAGTATGACACGACATTTTGAGTACCCAGGTAGAACTAATTTTGAGATACAAATTTTGATGAAAAATTAATCAAATAAGTCACCACCTGTTCATGAAATTAATAACTTTAGAGTGTCTGTAATTTTATTTTTATTTGTACAAAAGTTGTGGTTCAAAAACAGGTTCTACCCAAATTAGCACTAATGTAAGGTAAATGGTTCTACCAGAACCATTTACATTGTAGATGTGCCTATAGCCACTAAATTAGGGTTAGGGTTAGGGTTTAGGTTAGGGTAATATATATCCCCCGAAACTAATAAAGACAAAACTTCTGGCAAATCAAGCCAATCTGCTATGGCGCAATGGATATGCGTGCTAGTCTGATAATCTAAAGATGCCGAGTATCGAGTTCGATGCTCGGTACATGCCGTCGCTTTTTTTGCGTAAACTCGTTCTCGATGTTCGATATTATAAGTCGGAAATTTTGGCTATACGCATGCGCGAGTGTGGTTGTATCCATACACGGCTCTATGGATACAGCCACACGCGTGTGGCCGTAAGCTAAAGACACACGAGTGTGGCTGTATACACTGCATTTGTAGAATACATACATCTTGATCTATCATAATAAGATAATTTGATTCCAAATGCTAAAATATAACTAAGCAGTGCAATGTATTTTTGTATACTCTGATTTAATTTATACTATATTCATCGTTTTATGCCATTTTGTCTTCAAAAGCAAAGAAAACAAAAGAATTATCGAGAAAATTAATTTCAGTTCATGAAAAGCTGTTACCTATGATTCTCATGACATTCAACTAGAAAAAACACCCAAACTTCACTTGTTTACTAAAAGAAAGAAAAAAAATGAAAAATATGCTCTTCAGTTTATGGTTACCATGGCAACAGGAAGTGGCCAATCTAGTCAGATTTTATACCAAAATGTTTGCAATAAGACTTTATTAGGAAAACTCAAAATCAAATGAAAACTGTGGAGGCGGTGATTGGAAGTATGGTTTACAAGGAGACTCAATGAGCCCCCCCCCCCCCCCCCCCCCTTTGGGCGTGATAGGGTTAAGAGTTATGGCCAAGTTGCGTGTACTTGCAAGTCAGAAAACATGCTCAGAGCCAATCAGAATTGCACATTTAGGCACATCTGCCTTCTGATTAAAGGCACCTTTGCGATTGATCGCAATTCTTCATGCAACATCCCCCCCCCCCCCAAACAAACAAACAAAAAAACAAACTTATCATTGTACTAAATGCACACGATACACATTTCTTGTGGGATGTTGGCATGTGATCTTTTCACAATTTACAGAAAGCAGACAAATAGATGCATCAGTTCAGCATTCAGTTTGTAAGGCCTAAGGCTAGGTTAGCTCTTAAATTGGCACACGCACAAATGTTATGCAGGTGCTGGTTTTAAAAAGCTGCGCCACAAACCTTGCCATTTCACAATATCACTGTACATACTGTAGACAAAACGTTAACTTATAAACCAAGCCTCCACACTAACTTTTTTCTACTTGCCCCGTTGGGCAATTCAAATCAGGCATTTTAAAATGTTACTTGCCCGCAAACAAAACATTGACTTGCCCCCCCCCCCCCCTTAAAACAATAATTGTGAACAAAGAAATTGTGTTAAAGTAACTTGATCTGCTCGGCAAATTGCTCTCTTATTTTTGTAGAGCCCACCGTAGAGGGAGACTGAGGGATCCAAATTGCGTCGGTCCGTGACGCTTACAAAAATTTGAACATCTTTCCAATCCTGCATTTGTTTGTAACCAAACTTGATTGGTAGATGCCCTACATTGGCCTCCATGATATTATAGGGTCAAAGGTCACATGAGTAGGTCAAAGGTCAAATGAGGGTCAATGTGATGTTTTACTTGTAAGAGTCTATTAGGGTTGATAACTTTCCAACCCTGCATCTGTTTGTAACCAAACTTGATTGGTAGATGCCCTACATTGGCCTCCATGATATTCTGGGGTCAAAGGTCAAATGAGGTCAAGTGCACGCAAGTGGGCGAGACACTTTATGGCTGTCGCCTTGTATATGTTAGGATTATGTTATTTATGTTAGGAATATGATATAAAATAGATAGTGGGATTTGATCCTTTAATTAAATAATTTCCATGCTCTTATTTTTGCATTTTTGTGATGCTTATTATTGTAATTTTTCAAAAGATATACATGTAGCCTACTGTATTAATTTACACTTTGTTAGATTCAATATTAAGTTAGTATTACATGTTTAAAAGTAAGTAACGAATTAGTAAATTGGTTCTTTGTTATTGTTATATTAAAATTAAAATTAAATGACAATATGCATATTATAATAATCACATTTTTAATGTTAGTGCCTTTCTTGCCAAATGCATTCATAAATATGTATCATTTTGTTGTATTTTTTGTTAAATTATATTTTTATTGTGTTGTAATTTATTTATTCATGTATGTTCATATATTCATGTACGCAAGGCATTTTAGTCTTCGGACTACAGTCTTGTTAATTTTGTTCAATAAATACCGATATATCTATCTATCTATAAATTTATAAGATTAATTTTGGAATGAAAACTTGTTCTTGTAGTTAAAAATTAGAAGCTTAAATACAATTTTACTTGCCCGACATCAATTTTTACTTGCTCCGGGCAACAGGGCAAATGCAAGTGGCCCTATATAAACTCAAGGTAATGTCCACATGTCGCTGCAGCACTGATGTGAAGAATGCGACCAAACGATAAGTTAAACAAAGTTACATTTTCTGTGATTTTGTATCAATTGGTTTTCAATTTTTCATGTACATGCAGGACCTTCTGAAGTGGATAGCAATCTTGATGCACTTCCTGAGACTACTGAGAATGATAGAGTGCAGGGGGTTGCCATGGAATCACCTGATGTGTCACATGATCAGCAGATGGATGTGGTGGCTGTGAAAATAAAAGTTGAGGAAGAAACAAGTGAAGGTACTAACTAATTGATGAAGTATCATAAATCAAATCAGATTGTAGAAAAGTTACACTTGGACAACGTTAGCAATTCACGACTCCCTACCGGGCAGGCTAGTGGACTGTTGAAATGTTGATAGCCAAGTTTACCTACATGGCATGGCATGGCATGGCATGGGGGCCGGCTCCCCTAGTCCCCTACTACTATATAAAGTAAACCAATAAGGGTCTCAATATTGTAGTAAAATGCAAAAAGAAGTCTTTTCCAGCATAATTAATACGACAACTCATGTTTGAGTGATATATTAGTGAATATTGAGTGATTTTTAATTTGTTTTCATGCAGGACCATCTGAAGTGGCACTTCCTGAGACTACTGAGAATGATGGACTGCAGGGGGTTGCCATGGAATCACCTGATGTGTCACATGATCAGTGGAGTGATGTGGTGGCTGTGAAAATAAAAATTGAGGAAGAAACAAGTGAAGGTACTAATAATGTAATCAATATGGCTGCTAATACAAACCAAAGTGACTTTCCAGAGTTTTCAAGTTGTTATTTCATGCGCAACTTAGGGAATGCTCCTTGAGGTTTTGCATTAAATCAATAACGGCAACCAATGAGTGGCAAATAATTGTTTATTCACAGAGTTAAAAAGAAAAATGCATCATACGATTGTTTACTTGCCGTAAGCCAGTAGACACATCTCACTGTCTTTTATGCCATAATTATATGCTTAAGAATAGCAGGTTTCCTCCAGATTTGGGGTTGTGAGGTCAAATGTCATAGGGCTATTAGCCCTATGCATGTGCACAAATATCTTTAAATTTTGAATTTATCAATTTATGAGTTGTAAATGATATGTTTTATGCTGAAAGAGTAAAAATAGACATTCATTATGTAGCAAAACTGAAGAAAATGTTGTTATTTTAGAAGAGCTACATGTTTAAACTTAAAAGGGTAGTTTCAGTTTTGGTAAAGAGGGCGCTGCGCAACATAATTTTGAGTGTAAAATTTGAAAGAGCATACAATTTTAATGGCAGAATAAACTTTATTTGATCCAAAATCCTGAGGGAACATTCCATGATTTTCCCCACAACAAAGTTAACAACTGTTTTATCATCTGACTAAAGCTGGGGGCTAAAATATGCACATTCATTCATATCAGTCAGAAAAAACATAACCTTGTTTCTCACTGGACGTCATAATACAATCTCTTTTGTAGATCGTGCCATGCAGTGAACAGTGCATCTGCCATACATGTAACAGTTAG
The DNA here is from genome assembly GCA_037951105.1 of Echinarachnius parma. Classification (NCBI taxonomy): domain Eukaryota; kingdom Metazoa; phylum Echinodermata; class Echinoidea; order Clypeasteroida; family Echinarachniidae; genus Echinarachnius; species Echinarachnius parma. The sequence continues at coordinate 8,577 of JBAMJV010008137.1, forward strand.
AACTGACATGGCAATCACTGCAACTGTGTTTAGCCAATCAATAATGCCTATTTTACTGAGTCAGATGATAACACTTTCTGTTTAACATTGCAGAAAATTATCTTCAGGCCGGGGGGGGTGGATTCCACCCCCCTCGACGTTTCGCGTGATAATTCCGCAACTCGCGCAGGTATTGCCGCGCGACTTCATGAGTTTTTTCATTGAAGTTTCATTGAACTTTTGAGACCAAATTCGCGACGACCGGGTATACCGTTCCAAAGTCACATGACATTTTGTAAGTGAATGTCGCCCCGAAAATCGCTCAATTTCGTGATTTGTGTAAGTAAAAAAAAACAAAGAAATACATAAGAAATTTCAAAAACAAAGAAATACATAAGGAAAATTTTGGCTGTCGCAATTTTAAATGTTGAAAACCTGTTTATTAAGTCAAAGAATATTCATGCACAAAATTAGCATGAGCAATAATTAGTGATTTATAGACAAAAAGGGGATTTTTGCATAAATTTGCATAATTAATTAGAAATTGATTTTTTTTTTTTCTTCAAATAACAATGCAATCTTGTAGATTATTTCACAAGCTATCTGTGTGCCAAATTTTGTGGCGGTCGCGCGTTTGGCGGCCAAGATTCCACCCCCCCCCCCCCCCCCCCCCCCCCAGCTATAGCATAGCCAATATAACCCGGCCTGGTTAGGGTTAAACTATGGCTTACACAAACCTCCTTTGTGAATTCCACCCAATATCATTAGGAGCTAAAAAAAACTATTCAGATTTTGGCTCAACTTGCTATGCATGAGGGTGGTAAACTTATAAGGTTTGCTTTTCATAAAGCAACGTGAAAATTATGAACACTGACCCCTCATTTATGTTATGACCGAGCCCTATGAATACCGACCCCTATGAATATTGGTCCTTTTTACCTCTGTATAGATAGTAACCCTTCTTCCACATTATTACGAACTGCCCTATTTTTTATTATTATACAAGTATCGTAAACTTCATCCGGCAAATTCCCTCACACTGGCTTGCTCGTGTCTCCCCCTACCACACGTTTTATCAACATATACCTTTTTCCTACATAAATGATAGTGGTTAGCAAAACAAAATACAATTTTTGTTTAGCAGTTACACTGCTACTAATTGATTATTCAAATGTTCATGAGTAGCAGCACTCATTTAATATTCAATTTTCTAACCAGTGGTTATACATTTTTCTCATTAAAAAAAGTTATTAATGAATTTAGTATTTTGCATATTTAATGAGCATTGTTATCTAATGAATATATGAATATTCATGAGCAACAGTGTATAATATTGCTCAATAAATGTGCAATTTTTGTAATAACCACTGTTTTATTTGAGAAAATGTATATGTTGATGAATGCTACATTAAACATTAAGCCCTTGTTATGCCCTAGAACAGTGATGTTAGCATTCCAACAGCACTACAGGTGACTAAAAAAATACGTCTTAAAAAAAAATAATAATAATAATAAATTAAAAAAAAAAAAAAAAAAAACACTTTTGTTAATTTTTTTATAGAATTTTGGAGGTGCGCCTTATACACGGATTTTTACGGTACTTAAATAAACTGAAGATAATGTTATAATTAAAGAACGTAAACATAAAAGGCGAGACCATGGATTGATTATGTATGAATTCATATCTATATCTGATTTATATTGCAGAAAATGTTGATCTCCAGGAAGATGAAATTATGAGTTTGGCTGGAAAGAGCATTCCCTCTTCAGATCTGGGAGAATGGACAGGAGAGCAGGCTCTTCAAGAGAGTGAGACAGGTACATGTAGCTCAACACTTCACTCAGGAATGCCCACAGGAGAAAAACCTTTCAGTTGCTGGGGTTGTCCAAAGACATTCATGCGGAGATATGATCTTTCAAGACACATTAGGACACATACCCGTATTGGGCATTTCAGTTGCGACATATGCAAAAGGGTGTTTCTTAGGGAACATAATTTGACACAGCACATGAAGATACATACCAGCTCAACAACTTTCAGTTGCCCAGCTTGTCCAAAGAGTTTCCCTCTGAAAAATTATCTAACAAAACACATGATGAGACATACTAATGAAAGACCTTTTAGTTGTGACATATGTCAAAAGACGTTCTGTCAGAAAGGTAGTCTGAAACAACACCAGATATTGCATACTGGTGAAAGAGATTTTAGCTGTGACATATGTCAAAAGGATTTCTCTATGAAATATTCTCTCAAAGAACACATGAAGACGCATACTGGTGAAAAATCTTACAGTTGTGATACATGTGCAAAGGCGTTCTCTAAGAAATGTACTCTAATGCGACACATAAAAATACATACTGGTGAAAGACTCAGTTGTGTCATATGTAAGAAGACTTTCTCACAGAAGGGTAGTTTAAAAACACACATGAGGACACATACAGGTGAGAAACCTTTCAGTTGCAGCATATGTAAAAGGGATTTCTCTGATCAGTCTAGTCTGTGGAGCCACTCACGGACACATACAGGTGAAAGACCTTTCAGTTGCAGCGTATGTGAAATGGCTTGCCGTCGGAAATCGGATCTAACACAACACATGAGGACACATACAGGTGAAAGACCTTTCAGTTGCAGCGTATGTAAAATGGCTTACCGTCGGAAACCGGATCTAACAAAACACATGAGGACACATACTGGTCTCAAAATACGTGTGAGGACAATGCATACTGGTGAAAGACCTTTCAGTTGTGACATATGTAAGAAGGCTTTCTCTGTGAGCAGTGGTCTCAGAAAACACGTGAAGACAATGCATAGTGGTGATGGACCTTCCAGTTGTGACATACGTACAAAGACTTGTTCTCCGAAAGTTGTTCCAACAAAACATGAGGACGATACATAATGGTGAAAGCCTTTCAGCTATGTTTGGCCAAGAGTTTCTCCAAAAATATCTAGAAAATCACCTTAGGAAACATACAGGTGAAAGACCTTTTAGTTACAAAATTTGTCAAAAGAGTTTCTCTCAAAAACCTAATCTAACGAGGCATATGAGGACAAATACAGGTGAGAGACCTTTTAGTTGCATCATATGTAAAAAGGCTTCCTCTAGCAAATCAGATGATGCATACTGGTGAAAAAAAACACTTTCAGTTGCAATGGATGTTTCAGTACTTAGACTTTCTCTCAGAAGATTAATATGAAGAACCACATGACAACACATACCTAGTGAAAAGCCTTTCGTATGATGTTGTATAGAGCATGGTGCACATATTTGTGTGCCTCTGCCAGCGATGTGGGCGGAGGCATTATGTTTTTAGTCTGTTCTGTTTTTGTGTTCGCAATATCTTTAGAACTTGTTGATGGATCAATTTCCAATGTGGTATGATTTTACACATTGTGATGACTGGTCTGATTAGACATGATAAGCCCAATTATAAGTTTGGATGTCAATTTGGGTACACATCACAATGTCAAATGAGGGTGTTTTAAAAAGATCCGAAGTTGAACTTAGCTTTATAAAGTCGGACTAAGAAATGAATGTTCTTGATGTATGATTAAAGGGATAGTTGATTTCTGGTAAGGAGAGTACAGTTTTGGTCAAACTGAATTTTAATAACCAAAACCTGCATCATTACATTACAAACTAATAGATATAACTCGAAAGGAATACCAAATTACAAATGACTTAGTAAAGATCGTGTTATCATTCAAAAAGAGCCGTTAAAACTCAAGAGGGCGCTCTGTAAACACTCATCGGTTTCAACCATTTTGAACAAAATATTGTGCATGTGATGTTTTGTTTAAATAGTGAATAGAGAGATAATCAACAATTATTTAAAAAACAATTTTGTAACTTTTTGAAAAGAGGACAAAAAAAATAATGGCTGGTTCAAAATTATCGAATAAGTGTGGGGCCCCACATGTATTACAAATGGCTATGTTTATGGATATTTCAGCCATTTCTGAACTGATTTTGATCAAATAAAGTTTATTCTGTCATTAAAATATTATGCTCTTTCAAATTTTACACTCAGTTTTTCATTATCTCACAAAAAATAATTTTATGTAGCGCCCTCTGTACCAAAACTCATCTATCCCTATAATGAAAAGTCCAGCATTATTGCTTTTGAATGTTTTATTCCAAGACTACAAATGGCTTTCCATACTTAAGAGTTAAAGGAGGGGGGTAATCCCGGCTTTGATTCAGGTTTATAGCTTTAAATATGTGCCTTTATTGATATACCACACTCTTTTTTTCAAAGAAATCCTTAAGTTGGGAAAAAAAGGTAAATTTCCTGCAACTTTTTTGCTTTATTACGCATCGGCGTTCCATGCTCCTAAAAAAAGTAATTTATAGCAGAGCGGAAATGTGCGCACATGTCACCCGATTCATGACATCACATGCAGACCGCAACGCGGAGGAATGTGCATTGTTTACATGCAGAGCCTATGACTTGCTTGTAAAACAAACTCGTTTTTGCTTGTAAATTGAGGTTTTACTGAAAATGCTTAAGAATTGCTAAGAAATGAATTGTAGCAGGATGCAGCTACACATCTGAGTGTATATCGTCCATGATATAAACCTGAACAAATGTTTGCAAATATTGAAACAAATGGAAATAATATCTCTGTGTCAACGTGAGTATTGCACTCAGCGTGTACGTCTATGACGAGCTAAACTGCGATTGCCTGCAGGTGACGTCACAAAGATGACGTCATTTTTTGTTCGCCCGGGACTCAGTTTTTTTACGGGGGTTCCGAAAGTGAATTTACAAGTTGATTTTTTTATTTTACCGGGTTTTCCCACGAGGAAAATATGTTTGTATTAGTAATCTTCATGAAAATCTACCTTAGATACAGTAAAACCCAATTTTGAGGCAGTTTTCTTGTCACCATACCTTTAAGTTCAACTTAGAATCTTTGTGAAACACCCCCCACCCCAATGGTGTTCACATCAGTATGCCAAGCACCAATTATAGTAGAGCTAAATAAAATAGGGGCGTATCAATGGGTATATAATTTTACACATTGCGATGACAATGATCTGTAATCATATTTGCACTGAATTATACATAATAAGCCCAATTATAATTTGCCCTTTAAACTCAACCTTATTTTTAATTTGATACCCAGTATTTTTTTATATAGGGTTCAACACTAGCACTTGCCCTATTGCTCGTGGTATGTAGACATTTATGATGAGCAAGTACAATATCATAACTTGTCTAGTTTGCTTGCGCGCTCAATCAGGCAAGTAATTGTTTTACAACATGAGGAAAAACTGGGCCCCAGATTTATTTCTTATGTGTAAATCTCATCTACAAGTACATGTATGGGAGCAGCAAGTATATTTTTCAAATTTTGATTTTATATGCCCAAATATGCCAGTTAAGAAAAGTAAGCGTAAGCCTCTGTTCATCGTGCACACTAAGATGTTTAGAGGAGTAGTTCAGTTCTAGTAAAGACGGCGCTGCACAATATAATAATGAAAAACTGAGTGGAAAATTGGAAAGAGCATACAATTTTAATGACAAAATAATGTAAGCTTTATTTGATCAAAATCGGTTCAGAAACGGCTGAATTGTCGATAAATATATCCGATCGCAATAAATCTGGGGCCCAATTATTCAATGATTTTTAAAAGATTTGAAAAATGCTTGCACCTTTTCAAAAAATGTTGAAAGAGGTTGTTTAATAGTTGTTGATTATCTCTCTATTTAATCATTATATCAACAAAACATGTATAATTTGGTATAAAAAATGGTTGAAACCAATGCTTTTTTTAGAGAACGCCCTCATGTGTCTTAAAGCTCTTTTTGAATAACGGGCTTTTTACAATAATCGTTTGTAATTTTCTATACCTTTCGTCTTTCGAGCATTGTTGAGTTATAAATATTAGTTTGTTATGACTTATGTTATTGTGCAGCATTTGTTTACTAAAGCTCAGCCTTAACAAAACTATACTACCCATTTAAATATGTCCTGTTAGAAAACATGGCTGCCGCCATTGGTCAATGAAGAGATACACTATCGATATTTATCACATGACTTAGTAAATACAGTATGCCGCTGCGGTGTTATATTTTTGGATATACCATGGCAATATTACACCCCTGTGTTACTTAAGCTAAATATATTGCATTTGTTTTGTAAATCATGTACAGTTTGTATTTTAATGATTTGTCTTGCATTCTTCATTTTATGATGTACATACATACGATATTATTATTTTGTTGTTAATAAACTTCAAACGTCATACTTCAAAAACTTATATAAGTGGTCTCCAGAACACTTCCATTATTAGGGCCATTCTTTGAAAAGTGAAACTTTTTCGGAAAAATTGAAGTTTTATTTTTCTGTAGTTTTGTTCCATTTTTGGAATGATCCATGTGTAAAGTTTCATGAAATACATGATTTGAAGTTTAAAATGAAACTTTTTTACTCATTTGCATAAATTTACATATTTCAATATTTTTCTAATAATCATAATTCAGAAAATAATCAAGATATCAAAAGGATAATTAGCAAGCTCATTCTTCTCACTTTCCTGTACAGGTTGATACCAACTTTGTAAAAATTCAACCTTTCATTCTTTTCTAAACCCGATATTATAAAATTCCCATTTTTCCATTCATATTGTACATGTCACACACGTGACCACCCCAAAATGTCACACACGTGACCAGACGTTGCCACATAATTAGGTACTATAAAAAACAACGGTTTGATATAATTCTCATTCATTGCAATTGTTGTACTTACAAATGTATAGTACTTCTCTGGTAATAAGATGAACATTATAGCTATTCATATTTTAAAGAATTTTCCAAATGAAATTTAGTTATGAAAAAAGCGCTCCGTGCGAAGTCACACACGTGACCCATGCCATTTGACCTCTGACATTGAGTTACGTAATCCTTATAAAATCTTTTGTGTTAAGTTTGAAAGACTACAACATATTCAAGTCACATATGAAGTAAAAATCATTATAGTCTCATACTTACTGAAATATAAGCATCCCATTTCAAAATTTGTCATGTTTTGGGTCACACACGTGACCAAGAATGGCCCATTAGTGATACCCAAGAGGGGATATGCGACCAAGGATTGTACTAGTAAAATCCATGACGGCTAGCAGTAAGAACATATTCCAGCATTTGGTTCCCTATAAGATGTGGGGCAAATCTTTTGGACCCCAGCAACTTTTAAATTAGCTTGCTAATTAAAGGGATAGTTGAGTTTTGGTATAGACTATAAATGGTGCTAATGTACCCACATTTTTTTTTAAGTGAGATGATGAAAAACTGAGTGTCAAATGTCAAATTTGAAAGAACATACAATTTCAATGACGGATTAAACTTTATTTTATCAAAATCGGTTCAGAATGGCTGAAATATCCATGAACGTAACAATTTGTAATAATTGTGGGGCCCAACAAATTACTAAATAATATGAACCAGCTTCCTCTTATCAAAACTTAACAAAGTTAAGTTAAAGGGATAGTTGAGTTCTGGTAAGGAGAGTACAGTTTTAGTGAAACTGAATTTTAGTAACCAAAACCTGCATCATTACATTACAAACTAATAGTTATAACTAAAAAGGAACGCAAAATTACAAATGACGTAGTAAAGATCATGTCATTCAAAAAGAGCCGTTAAAACGTAAGAGGGCGCTCTCTAACACTCATCGGTTTCAACTATTTTGAATAAAATATGTGATGCTTTGTTGAAATAGTGATTAGATAGAGAAATAACCAACAACTATTTAAATACCTATTTTGTAACTTTTTGAAAAGAGGAAGCATTTTTTAAAATTTTTAACGGCTGGTTCAAAATTCTCTAATAAACCCGGGGCCCCGGGTTTATTACAAATTGTTATATTTATGGATATTTCAGCCGTTTCTGAACCGATTTTGATCAAACAAAGATGATTTTATTGTTTAAATAATATGCTCTTTCAAATTTTACACTCAGTTTTTCATTACCTCACAAACCAATTAAGTAGTCTAGTGCCCTCTCTACCAAAACTCAACTTTCCCTTTAAGTGAAATGAGACATTTATTTTACTTAAAGGGAGTTGAGTTTTGGTAGAGAGGGCGCTACATAAAATTATTTTTTGTGAGATAATGAAAAACTGAGTGTAAAATTTGAAAGAGCATAATATTTTAATGACAGAATAAACTTTTATTTGATCAAAATCGGTTCAGAACCAGCTGTTAAAAATTCAAAAAAATGCTTCCTGTTTTAAAAAAGTTACAAAATGGTATTTAAATAGAACTTTGTTGATTATCTCTCTATCTAATCACTATTCCAACAAAACATCACATGCACGATATTTTATTCAAAATGGTTGAAACCGATGAGTGTTAAGAGAGCGCCCTCTTGAGTTTTTAACTTTTAACGGCTCTTTTTGTATGATAACAGGATCTTTACTAAGTCATTTGTAATTTTGAATTCCTTTCGAGTTATAACTATTAGTTTGTAATGTAATGATGCAGGTTTTGGTTACTAAAATTCCGTTTGACCAAAACTGTACTCTCCTTACCAGAACTCAACTATCCCTTTAATTAAACAAAGATGATATTGTTATAAGGTAGATTATAGAAGAGCTACACTTAAAATAAAAAGTCGAGTCCATGTTTTAAATTGCAGAAAATGTTGATGGAGAAAATATGACTTTGGCTGGAAAGAGCATTCCATCTTCAGATCTAGGAGAATCAACAGAAGAGAAGGCTCATCAAGAGGGTGAGACGGGTACACATAGCTCAAAGATTCACTCGGGAAAGCCCACAGGAGAAAAAACCTTTGAGTTGCTGGATTTGTCCAAGGAAATTCATATGGAAACATGATCTAGCAAGACACATTAGGACACATACCGGTGGGAGGCATTTCAGTTGCAACATATGCAAAAGGGAGTACCTTAGGAAAAATAATTTAACACAGCACATGAAGATACATATAAAGAGTTTCTCTCATAAACCTAATTTGAAGAAGCACATGTCAACGCAAACTGAAGAAAGGCCTTTCAGTTGCAGCATTTGTCCAAAGAGTTTCTCTCAAAAATGTCATCTAACAAGACACATTAGGACACATGCTAGTGAAAGACCTTTCAGTTGTGACATCTGTCTAAAGGCATTCCCTAACAAAGAGTATCTGTCGAAACACAAGAAGATGCATACTGGTGAAAAACCTTTCAGTTGTGATACATGTGCAAAGGCTTTCTCTCAGAAATGTGCTCTAACACAGCACATAAGGATACATACTGGTGAAAGACCTTTCAGTTGTGACATATATAAAAGGAATTTCTCTGATCAGTCGATTCTGAGGAGACACTCACTGACACATACAGGTGAAAGACCTTTCATTTGCGGCATATGTAAAAAGGCTTGCTCTCAGAAAGGGGATCTAGTAAAGCACATGAGGTCACATACCCCTTACAGTTGTGACATATGTCAGAAGGCTTTCTCTGTGAGCAGTGATCTCAGAAAACATGTGAAGACAATGCATAGTGGTGATGGACCTTCCAGTTGTGACATACGTACAAAGACTTGTTCTCCGAAAGTTGTTCCAACAAAACACGAGACGATAGACACCGATGAAAGACAGTTCAAAAGTTCTCTCGGAAAAGTGCTCTAACGCAACACTTACAGATACATACTGATGAAAGACCTTTCAGCTGAGAGATTTGTCAAAAGAGCTTCTCACAAAAACCTAATCTAACAAGCCACATGAGGACACATACAGGAGAATTTCACCTGTATGTGTCCTCATGTGGCTTGTTAGATTAGGTTCAGCTGAGAGATTTGTCAAAAGAGCTTCTCACAAAAACCTAATCTAACAAGCCACATGAGGACACATACAGGTGAATTTCACCTGTATGTGTCCTCATGTGGCTTGTTAGATTAGGTTCAGCTGAGAGATTTGTCAAAAGAGCTTCTCACAAAAACCTAATCTAACAAGCCACATGAGGACACATACAGGTGAATTTGTGAAAGACCTTTTAGTTGCAACAATTATGTAAAAAGGCTTTCGCTAACAAAGCTTATGTTACCAAACATCAGATGATGCATACTGGTGAAAAACCTTTCAGTTGCAATATATGTACCAAGACTTTCTCTCAGAAGATTAATTTGAAGAACCACATGACAACACCTACCTACTGAAAAGTTGTGACATGTACACAGGCTTTTTTCCTGAAACAACAGTTGAAGAAACATATGGCAAGGCATACCATAGAAGACCTTTTAGTTGCAAGATTTGTGCACAAAGTTTCTTAAATATGATTGAGACAAACACATTATGGTACATACTGGCGAAAAACCTTTCAATTGCAACATATGTAAAAGGGCTTTCGCTCGGAAAAGTAATCTTAAAATGCACATGAACACACATACCGTGAAAGATTATTCATGTGAAACATTATATTGAGACTTTTCTTCCTCTAAAAAGTGGTTTGAAGTGACAAATACGTGCAAAAGATCTAATACTTCAGACACTTTGCTGGTCTACCGGAGAGAAGTAGACTGGAGAATCATTTGTTTTTGTTTTAATTTTAAAAGAAAACAAGTTTGACATGAGTGCATAGGGGACAGAGTGTTTTTGTTTCTTTTATACAGGATAGTGAAATGAAACATTTGTTGTGCTCTCATGAAAGTATTGTTCATGAATTTTTTGTCATTCTAAGTGAAAAACATGCATGGCCTTTCTAATAAAAGAATACAAGTTTGACATCCGTGGGGAACAAAGTAAAGATTGTATGACATTGACAGTGTTTTTGTTTCTATTATATAGGATAGTGAAATGAGACATTGATTATACTCTCATAAAAGTATTGTTCATTTATAGTTCTAAGTGAAATACATGCATGGCATTTATGATACTGTCACATGGAGAAAAACTACCAGGTACATTTATAAAGACAGACCATGAACTGATGATGAATTCAACATCAGCTCCTGTATCCCATTGAAGTCAATGTTGTTCATCGACAATATTGAACAAATGTCTTTGGCTGGAAAAAGCATTCCATCTTCAAATATAATAATTGTACAGCTGGCACAAAAGGCACCTGTCTCGTAAAATGTTTGCATTTGTTTGTGTCCAATTATTATAACTACCATGGCAACAGCTGAAAATCGCCATCTACAGATGCTCTTAAATATAATATACATAATCATGGAGACATCTTCAAAATCAGAACCCATTTCATTATTCTGTTACCATGAGCCAAACGACCTAAGTACAAGTGAAGAGAAGTGTGAAAGCTCCAAGTGAGTTTGGTAGCAATTGTACAAAGTTAATGGATCACTTTAATGTTCAAAACACATAAAGAAAGATACACAAATGTAAATTTTTTATTTTTTAAATTTGTTCATGGACTGACAAACAGACAAATTATCATTTATTCATTCACCTGTAGAACACAACAAGGTCGAAGAAAGAGATGAAATTGGAATTTCAGAACAGAAATTTGAATCACAAATGAAAAGGAAAGGGCTGCTTGTATTTTTAAAGGCCTTTCTAGTTTAAATGCAGTTTGATGATGGGTAGAGCATGGTGCACAGATGTGTGCGCCTCTGCCAACGATGTGGGCAGAGGTCTGTCAGTCCTGTTTTTGTTTTTCGCAATATCTTAAGAACTGGTTGATGGATCAATTTCAAACTTGGTATGATTGTACACATTGTGATGACCGATCTGATTAGACTCATATTTGCATTGAATTATACATAATGAGCCAAATTATAAGTTGAGATGTCAATTTGTGTACGCATCACAATGTCACTTGGAGTTTGCATCAGTATGCCAAGTGCCAACTTATATAGAGCTTGATAAAAAGAGGAGCATAGCAATGGGTGCATAATTGTACACATTGCGATGACAATGATTTTGTTCATAGCCTAATAAGCCCAATTATAATTTGTCCTTTAAACTCAACCTTATTTTTTATTTGAAAAGTTTTATTTGATATCCAGTAGTTTATATACGCAGGGTTCAACACTAGCGCTTGCCCTATTTATTGCTTGTGGTATGTGGACATTTATGATGAGCAAGTACAATATCATAACTTGTCTAGTTTGCTTGCCCAACCAGGCAACTAACAAATTTGTTTACTGTACAAGAGAAAATCATAATTTTGTATGTGTAAATCTCATCTACAAGTATGGGGGCAAGTTTTCAAATTTTTATTTTATATGCCCAAATGGGCCAGTTCAAATAAAAGATAGTGTGGAGGCTTGGTATACATGATTGAAGGTTATATTGATTTTTCTTTGGGTGCACCCCATCGAGCTTGCAGCTTTTTGTGACATCCCATTTGAATATATTGTAAGATATAATTGTAATTCTTCTTTAACATGATTATACAAATGATAGCATGTTATAATAACCTGTTGCTTACGGGAACCGGGTGGGCTATGCACAAAGCCCACCCGGTAAATTGTATTTAGTTAATTAGTTTATTATGTTTTTAAGGTGCCCTGCTTGCAAGCTATGCTTTCAAGGGGCACCTCAACCATTTGTTGACTTTCTTGTATTTTATGTATTTTGATATTTTATTGAAATGAAATTTGCTGTATGTATGTTTTGTCATGGAAATGACCAAATATGTAAATGTTCCAAATTAATATATCATGTTATCTGTCATGAAATGATTTGTTCTCGTTGAAGATAATATATAAATAATGCTTCCAAAAATGGTTAAGTAAAATGCATACTCAGAAATAGTCCTTTGTGATCATGTGTTTAGAAAATGAGAACGAGTGGTGTAGCTTGTATTTATCAGGGGGCGGGGGGGGGGGGGGGGGCTTGCATTTTTTTGAGGGGGCACTTATAATTTCCACTAGACCCTTGAGCGATATTCTTTTGTAAGCATCATGTGTCCAATTATCCCTGCAAGTGCAATGTGTGTGTGTGTGTGTGTGTGTGTTTTTTGTTAAGTGTGTGTGTGTGTGTGTGTGTGCGTACACATTAATCTATCGATCTACAGGGTGTCTCAAAAAGAATGGTACAGTTGGAAAATATTTTGTTAAGGTATATGAACCCAGGGTGAAATTGCCATTGACTATATTACCAATTGAAAATTACCAATTGAAATCAATTGGTAATTGAAGAGCATGCATACGTGGAAAATGAAACAATTTGGCAAATTGAAATCAATGGGTAGGCCTACCAATTGAATTAAATGGGTACCCATTGAAACCAATTATGCCAATGGGTACCCATTGAATTCAGTTTTAAAGGTAGCGTTGAGTGCCCCCGATATTTTTTTGTGAGATAATGAAAAACTGACTGTAAAATTTGAAAGAACATAACATTTTAATGACATGATAATCTTTATTTGATCAAAATCGGTTCAGAAACGGCTGAAATATCCATAAACATATTTTTATTCAAAAAATGTTCACCGGGGGATATTTTGACTTTTTAGAAGAAAAAAAATGTAATCCTTAAAGACTACTTGAGTTGTAACGGCTCTTTTTGAATGATAACAGGGGTTTTACTAGTCGTTTGTAATTGTGTATACTTTTCGAGCATGGTGAAGTTCTAACTATTATTTTGTACCGTAATGGTGCAGGTTTTGGTTACTAAAGTTAAGTTTGACCAGTCAGAGTCAAGTGGCCAGCCAGAAGGAAACAATAGAATAGAAATAGCCGTAGACGCACAATTATTGGGAGGCACACCTTATGTATTTCTTTGTTTTTCAAAAAACTTCCCCTTACGTTTCTTTTGTTTGTTTGTTTTTTTCCCCAAAAATTACTGGGAGGCACGTGCCCCCCCCCCCACCCCCCCCCCCCCCCCCCCCCCGGAGCTACGCATCTGTATACTGTTTATCTACAAACAAAAAACTACAAACAAAAACTATAAACTTTATATGTGGAAGCACGCATGCACCGAATAATAACGCGTTCGACGATCGAAGCAAAGGGACGAAGTGCCGGGAATACACCTACAGGTTCGACTCTAACACGCTTTATCTCTCTAAAGTTTTTGGTTCCTTTGCTTGTAGAACATGAAGGAGGTCTTGGAGAAATATATTTTCGGTAAATCAAAAACAGTGATTCAAGAAATGACCTAAATGAACCTAAAATTAGTGTGACTGCGATTACAAGTTGTTAACGCAAGCGAAGTGAGGACACGATCGGGCGAAAACAATGGAGAGCTCAGCCGAAACTCCGGGGAAGTTTTATGTTGGTGACGGTGTATCTACACATTCGACATGCATTTTATCCGTTCCCCTGGAGAATGTTTCCACATTCGAAACATGGGATCATCAGAGGGCAGATTTCATCCGAGGTCACAGAAATGAACATTTGTATTCCTGTGTAGCGGATGAGATGTTTGTGGTGCACCTGCTCGAAGTGCATGCAAAGTCTTGTAAAGGATTCCACGTGTAAATGCAGATGTTCTTTCAACGTTGTTGATGTGGGAGAAGGTACAATTTTTTAGTTTATACTTAAATTAATTGAAACAAAAAATAAATCACACATTATTACAAATTTACAATAATTAAAGGACAATGAAATCCAGACAAATTGACTTATAATATGCACTATAAGACACTAAATTAAATATGATGAATATAGTCTCTGTAAATTTGAGCACAATTGGTCAAGAAATAGGAAAAATATGGCTCTTTGAAAATAACCATTTACTTCCTTGTCCTTGACTGAGTGTCTCATATGGCAACGCACACTGGCAAAGTTGTGGACTACTCCCCATATTATGTTTTGTACACAACATTTCAATTTTGTTAAATTTTCTCAAAATTTATTTTCTCAAAATTTATTTCTCAAAATATATTTTATATAGTTTGAGCTCGGCATGTTTTGTAGAATACATACATCTTGATATGTCTTAATGACATTGATACTAGATAATTTGATTCCAAATGCTAAAATATAACTAAGTAGTGCAATGTATTTTTGTATACTCTGATTTAATTTGTATTATATTCATTGTTTTACGCCATTTTGTCTTCAAAAGCAAGAAAACAAAAGAATTATCGAGAAAATTAATTTCAGTTCATAAAAACCTGTACCTATGATTCTCATGAAATTCAACTGGCAATGTTTACTAAAAGAAAAAACAAAAATAATTCAAAAATTTAATTTCAGTTCATAAAAACCTGTTACCTGCTATGATTCTCATGAAATTCAATTGGAAATGTTTACTAAAAGAAAAAAACAAAATAATTCAAAAAAATGAAAAATATGCTCTTCAGTTTATGGTTACCATGGCAACAGGAAGGCCAATCTAGTCAAATTTTATACCAAAATGATCGCAATAGATTTTAGAAAAACTCACCAAATGTGGTGAAAATCGAATGAAAACTGGAAGCGGTGATCAGAAGTATGATAAGGAGACTCAAGTGCAAACCCATATGAATTATGATTTGTTCGTTTTGGGGGATTTGTTTCATAATAATGAGTGCTACTCATGAATTTGTCACGCGAGTATGCCAGCGTACCTTCTGATTAAAGGCACCTTTGCGATTGATCGCAATTCTTCATGCAACATCCCCCCCCCCCCCCCCCCCCCTCCAAAAAAAAATATAAATACAAAAATTAAAAACTTATCATTGTACTAAATGCACACAATTCACATTTCTTGTGGGACATTGGCATGTGATCCTTCACAAATCTACAGAAAGCAGACAAATAGATGCATCAGTTCAGCATTCAGTTTGTAAGGGAAGAGGTTAGCTCGATTAAATTGGCACAAACACAAATGTTATGCAGGTGCTGGTTTTAAAAAGCTGCGCCAGTGTGTAGTATAACTTGCCATACATTCACAATATCACTGTACATACTGTAGACAAAACGTTAACTTATAAACCAAGCCTCCACACTAACTTTTTTCTACTTGCCACGTTGGGCAATTCAAATCAGGCATTTAAAAATGTTACTTGCCCGCAAACAAAACATTGACTTGCCCCCTCCCCCCCCCCCCCCCCCCCCCTCTTAAAACAATAATTGTGAACAAAGAAATTGTGCTAAAGTAACTTGATCTGCTTGGCAAATTGCTCTCTTATTTTTGTAGAGCCCACCGTAGGTGGAGGAAGACTGAGGGATCCAAATTGCGTCCGTCCGTGATGCTGACAAAAATTTGAATAACTTTCCAATCCTGCATTTGTTTGTAACCAAACTTGATTGGTAGATGCACTACATTGGCCTGGGGTCAAAGGTCACATAAGTAGGTCAAAGTTCAAATGAGGGTCAATGTTTAGTTTTACCTGTAAGAGTCTATACTAGGGTTAATAACTTTCCAACCCTGCATCTGTTTGTAACCAAACTTGATTCGTAGATGCCCAACATTGGCCTCCATGATATTTTGGGGTCAAAGGTCACATAAGTAGGTCAAAGGTCACATGAGGGTCAATGTGAAGTTTTACCTGCAAGAGTCTATTAGGGTTGATAACTTTCCAACCCTGCATCTGTTTGTAACCAAACTTGATTGGTAGATGCCCTACATTGACCTCCATGATATTCTGGGGTCAAAGGTCACATAAGTAGATCAAAGGTCAAATGAGGTCAAGTGGGCGAGACACTTTATGGCTATCACCTTGCATAAATTTATAAGATTAATTTTGGAATGAAACTTGTTCTTGTAGTTAAAAATTAGAAGCTTAAATACAATTTTACTTGCCCGACATCAATTTTTACTTGCTCCGGGCAACAGGGCAAATGCAAGCCCTATATAAACTCAAGGTAATGTCCACATGTCGCTGCAGCACTGATTTGAAGAATGCGACCAAACGATAAGTTTTAAAAAGTTACATTTTCTGTGATTTTGTATCAATTGGTTTTCAATTTTTCATGTACATGCAGGACCTTCTGAAGTGGATAGCAATCTTGATGCA
>JBAMJV010008138.1:0-23990 GCA_037951105.1 Echinarachnius parma
GTAATATTTGGGGCTTGAGTTATGAAATGTATGTAATAGAGAGAATGTATTAATTTGACACTTATGTTATACTATGGAATACAGTCACACCCGTCTTACCAACCGTCTACCTATTTCAGCAGCAACCTGTGTATAGAGTGGCCACCGAACGCAAGCCCCCCCCCCCCCCCCCCCCCCCCAGGCCTGCAGAGAAAGAATAGTCTATAGAGCTCACATGTCACCCTGCCTAGTCTTCTGGTTCCCCTACGTGGGTTAGGTTTGGTAGTAAACAATAGATTATGTAAATATTACATTTCGTATTTCCTGCATGTGCTCGTTTTTACAATTCTTCACATTTATAGTTCTGCATTGTTTAGCTGTATGTCATAAGAACTGCATTTACTGACATACCACGTTATAATCTTGAAATTGGCATATTACATTACTGTATGTTCATATAAATACGTAACAGTGTGTGTTTAAATTTGATGAGATAAGATCCAAAAAGCGCTAAATCCACTTTCCATACAAAATGAAAACGATATCATTAAATTAATAAATTGTATAGCTATCTGGAAATCCAAATGTTAGGACGAATTCAAAATCAAAATACTGAATGTTCCATGTTTATATTCCCATAGGCATGTGTATACAGTTGGACAAAAAAACTAACTTGTTTTTCTCCAAAGTTCAAAAGTGCATTTACCACCTTTTGGAGCCAACCTCTTCATTTCATATTTACATTTAGAGGGATAATCAGTTCTTATCTTCAGATGTAGAATGGACTAGATCTGTAATGTATTGATATATCAATACTTGGTAAAAAAAAATACTGTTGCTGTCACTAATCGCGTACAATGTATACATAGGAAAATCACATAAACACATTTTGCAGCTCATTAGATCAATATTAAAGTGTATCATCATGATTGAACCGATTCGCGTTTGTATAAAGTCTGTCTACCTACCGTTTGACTATCGAGATCCCTTTAAATTGACCATTCTCATAACCTGGGGGTGTTTCACAAAGATCCGAAGTTGAACTTAACTCTAAGTTGGACTTACTCTAAGTTGGACTTAGAAACTATGGAAAGCCATCAGTTTCTTTGAAACGGTTTTGTGCAATATCTTTTAAAAGGCATAACATGTTCATTCAAATCATTGGTATTTTCTATTATAAAGGGGATTTCATGTTCTTGATGTAAAATTTATGAAAAGTCTAAAATACTTGCATTGTTGTTTTTGAATAAATTGTATTTCAAGGATACAAATAGCTTTCCATAATGTTTAAGTCCAACATAGAGATAAGTTCAACTTAGGATCTTTGTAAAATACTCCCCCCTCCCCCCCCCCCCCCCCCCCCCCTCCCCCCCCCCCTCCCCCCCCCTCCCCGGTGTTTACAAGTTGACAAAATAAAACTTGGACCATAGATCACTTTTTAATATCATAGACGTGTCAGAGGTTTCCCACAATATAGATACAAGCCAAATGCTCAAAATGACAAACCTTAAAATCAGCATATTTTTTTACTATGGACAGGTCTCTTATGTGTGTATATGTGCGTGTCTGTGGCAATATGTATGTGTGTTTGTGTGTGTGTGTATGTTTGTATGTGTGTGTTCGCATGTGTATTTGTGTGTATGTATGTGTGTTTATGTGTATTTGTGTGCGCGTGTGTGTGTGTGTGTGTGTATGTGCGTATGTGTGTGCGTGTGTTTGTGTTTGTCATGGTTTTTATTTGATTTGATGTCAATAAAGCAATGATTTAAACAAAAATTATGTCAAAAGCAGTATTTCGCAATAATGTTCTTAATAATTCCCTAGCGTTGATATCATTGATCTGAAGTATATTTGCATGAATACTGAGAGATAGTAACCAAACAAGGACAGGTTTGTCTTTCAAGGATTATTGGTACAGTCCAAGACTCAAAACTAACTTTTTTCCTTACTGGCCCGTTTGGGCAAGTAAAATCATAGCTTTTCAAATTGTACTTGCCCAAACAGAAAGTTTACTTGCCTGCTTACTTCTAGTTGTGTTTTAAACCTAAGGAATTATATTATTCTCTCGTCGTTAACCAATAATTTAGTTGCCCAATCAGGCAACCAAATTACGCCATTTATGAAACTTGACTTGCCCAAACGGAAAGTTTAATTGCCCGCTTACTTCTAGATGTGATTAAACCTTAAGGAATTGCATATTCTCTCAAAATTGATCAATAATTTAGTTGCACCAAACAAGGACATTTATGAAATTCTACTTGCCCGACATCAATTTTTTACTTGCCCCGGGCAATCGGGCAAGTGCTAATTAATGTCAGTCCCTGGATACACCTTACTCATCATATATTGTGGGCTGTTTCAGATTTAAACCAATTATTTGTACTTTGTACTTGGTTTGAAATACCGAATAAATAATCATAATAATGATATTCATCATGTTTCCCGAGTGACAATGCTATAGAAATAGTTACCATGATTAGAGAATTACAAACAGAATATTATAAACATGTACTGGGTGTCTCAAAAAGAATGGTACAGTTGGAAAATATTTGTTTAAGGTATGAAGGTAATTTGAAATATATACATATTTGGTGTCATATTAAAGACAAAATAACCAGGCTTCCTGATGTTTGTTATCCCAGCTTATACCCCCGTACACAGGCTACGCTTTCGCTGCGCTCCTAATCCCCATTCATAAATTTGGCAGTGGGAGGCGAAGCATTGTCCGAACGATGATTAAATGACGAATGAATGGGAGGATTATCGCACATAGGTGAAAGGATAGCCTCTCATGCATGGACATACAATGGCTCCCTGAACAAAAGAGTAGGTCGCCGAAGACCCACGTCCGTTTTCAACATGTCGAAAGAGAGCGTGCGTCTTCGGCGACCTAATCTTTTGTTCAGCGAGCTATTGTCTGTGCATTCATGGAAGGATATCTATTGACACATGTGAGATAATCTTCCCATTCAGATCCTCATTGGACAAAAGACATTTTGCAGGTACATTCCAGCGATTGTGATCAGCTATTGTCTAGATCGTGGCTAGAGCGTGGCTGCGGGTGACGGCACCATAAATTGGGTTTATTAGTCGTGAGATATGGTCATTTGTTTGCAAAAATGTCGAAATCCACTTTGTGTAAATTTACGCGCATGCTGTGCATAACATTACTTACCAACATGTAATTATTTTTAGAGCAAAAACGTAGCATGTATTAAGCAATTATTAAAGGACCTAAAGAATACAACGTAGTTTGGCACTTATTCCATAGTTGATACCTTGTAAAATAGGTCTGCCGAAAAAAAATCCATGAAAATAAACACAGTAGTGATTTAAAGGGACTTAGTAACATTGTCCAAATCCTCAAAATAAAATTTTAATTCTAGCGGTTCCCTCATACCTTGTTGTATTCGTATTAACAATAAAATCATGGGACAGGTTTCGGTTTTTAAAATTTCCCTTTCGTTACAAAGATATGTACGATCGAAGTATTCAGATAAGAAAAACTCCCCCGGAGTTTTTCTTATTGTGTACAAGGTGAGTGCAGCTGAGTTAGTGAATATCACTTTGCATTTTCGCTCATTACTTGGCCATGCAATGTCCATTTGACTTGAAATTTTCACACAATACCCTGTGGACATATGCGATAACAACAATATACATTGCATCAACCATTCATCACTTTTTGCACATGTCAACAAAGTTACTAGATCCCTTTAAAACTAATTTTCTGATGCCAAATCTCATTTAGCAGCCAGTTTACGCCCCACCCACATTTAGGGTCCAGAATCGGCAGCGTGATTGACATGTGATTGACAATTCATTGGCTTACGTCATGACGCGTCATCTACATAATTTAGTTCATTAGTCCGTACTTTAGATGACGTCGCATTTTGGCGATTTAAAAGGGGCGTTCCCAGGACAATTAGATATTTACTAATTACCCCAAAATTGATTGATTTCATTAGAAATGACTGCCAAATTCTTCTTCTTCAGGAAAAATGTCATATAGAGAGCCGAATTGTGAAAATTAGGCCATCTAGACGCTATAGGTCCTTTAAATTGGCTAAATATGGTGCTTAAATGTGTTGTTACCAATGTCTGAATTACATTTCAATAGATTCCACGCCTTTTGTTGGATCAACAGAGGCTTTTCAAAATCTTCAAAGATTCGTCTACTGAAGTAGTGCTTGAGCATTAAATGGACTTAGTAACATTGTCCAAATCCTCAAAATTCAATTGAAATTCTAGCGGTTCCCTCATACCTTGTTATATTCTTATCAACACAAAAAGCATGGGATAGGTTTCAGTTTTTCAAATTTCCCTTTACGATTGAAATATTCAGATGTCAATTTATCCAACGGATCATCAGAACCGTGTACAAAGTGAGTGCAATGAGTTGGTGAATGTCACTTTGCATTTTTGCTCATTACTCGGCCATATAAAGTCCATTTAACTTGAAATTCTCACACAACACCTAGTGATACAAATAATATATATTTGCAAAGTTACTAGATCCCTTTAATGTGTATTATCACATGCGAGCATGTGCTACACTTTTAAATCAGTTATCCCTTGAGGAAACTCTCTTCATGGTCTCAATAATTATTCAAACGCAAAGCCTGACAAATGTCTACTATATATATCAATAACAGGAAAACAGTAACCAGGCAAACGACTTCAGCTTTGCGACACCATTCGGAACTGGCAAAAGTGCTAGGAATATGAGCCATCAGAATCCTGAACTAAGCTAAATTTGGAAGAACTCTATCCAGAAAACTTGCTTTGTAGGGAGATTGTACCATATTTAACCACCGTTAACCCTTCCAGCATCAGCAGTGACAAATATAATGTTACTATAGCCATTAATACATCGTTATAATATCATGAGTCTTAATGGGAATACCAAATGTGTGCAACGAATGTCCAACGCCATTTTCAGTGCAAATACGCAAATCGGCACAAATTGGGTTTTTGTATTTTCGTAAACAATCAGATATAATTCAAGATCCGCTGAAAAAAGTTTTACAAAAAGCATCTGAAAGCACAACTCTTCCTTTGTAATATGGTACCAAATAACCTAACAAAATATCATATCATATTCTAAAAAAAGAATTTTCCTGACTATACCATTCTTTTTGAGACACCCTGTATGTAATAAGTAACAAATTAATATTGTATAACTTGTTTATTGTTCAAAAAGGGGCGTACTGTTTGCAATAGATTAATTAATCTATTCTCTAACATTAGTAGATCTGGTTCGAGGGAATCTAATTGCTTTGTTTTAACATGAGCAAAAACTCCCTCGTACCTTGATGTATTCGTATTAAAAATGAAAACATGGGACAGGTTTCGGTTTTTTCAAGTTTCTCTTTCGTTGAAAATATATTTACGATTGAAGTGTAAAGATGTTAAATTATCCACTGGACCGTGAAAACCGTGTACAAAGTGAGTGCAATGAGTTAGTAAATATCACTTTTCATTTTTGCGCATTGCTCGGTCATATACTACGTCCATTTATCTTGAAATTTTCACACACACCCAGCGGACATTCTTCTTCTTCTTCTTCTTCCGATACTGTGCAGAACCTCCTAGGAGTATACTCGCACAAGTTGATGTTGAGCTCTCAGTTGGTGCAGACATGAGTCTCAGGGCATTAACAAAACAAAAATGATTGTCCAATATATTTACAAAATTAAAAACAGTCACAGCAAATGTCTAATTTCCCAGGATGACATTTTTCAGCCTGTCTCTGAAGATGTCTGGAGAGGTGGCATTGATGGTTTCCTGGGAGAGGGAGTTCCACAGACGGATGGTGTCTGGGAAAAATGCCCCTCTCAGCAACGATGTCCTCGTCTTGGGGATGGCAAACCGTTGGTTATGGCCTCTTGTTGGTGATTGGATGGGAATCAGCCGGTCGGAAGGAATGTCGATGAGCTTGTTCTGAATTCTGTACATCATGGTGACTTTGGCCATGGATCTTCTATGCTGTAGTGTGTCCCATTTCAAGTCCTTCAGCATTGTGGTGACGCTGCTCTCCCACGAGAAATTGTTCTTCACATAGCGTGCAGCATGTCGCTGGACTGACTCCACCTTGGCCACATTCACCTTCGTGTTAGGGTCCCAGACGCAGCTGGCGTACTCAAGAATAGGCCGAACAAGGACCTTGTAGCATGTGGCTTTGATGTATTGTGGGCACTTCGACGAAGAAAGCCGAGAGTTCTTATTCCTTTCTTGGTGGTGCTGTCTATGTGCTTATTCCATGACAATTTGTCAGTGAGCTCGACACCTAGATACTTGGCTGATGGAACTGCCTCGAGAGGACGATCGTGTATCGAGTATGGTGATATGATGGGGTTGCGGCGTTTGGTGATATGAAGAACCTTGCATTTATCTGGATGGAACTCCATCATCCATTTCTGCTCCCATTCTTGTAGAGCATCCAGATCGTGTTGGAGGTAGCTGGCATCATCTTGGTTGTTGATCACTCTGTATACAATGCAGTCATCAGCCAACAATCTGACGCGAGAACCTTCAGAGATGCAGTTGGGCAGGTCGTTGATGTAGGCCAAGAAAAGTAAGGGCCCCAGCACACTGCCCTGTGGGACGCCAGATGATACGGGGGAGACTTCTGATGATTCTCCATCAAGGACGACTCGCTGGACCCTGCCTTGCAAAAAACTGCTGATCCAGGTGATGAGGCTTCCATGGATGCCGTAGAACTTGAGTTGGTGTAGAAGGTGATGGTGGGGAACTTTGTCAAATGCCTTTGAAAAATCAAGTAGTATGAGATCCGTTTGTTGTCTGTTGTCTAGGTTTTGTGCAAGGTCATATACGGTGATGATAAGTTGGGATTCGCAGGAGCGCGCCTTCTGAAAACCATGCTGGACATCAGACAGGACATTTTTTCACTAGTTTAATTCATTTTTAATCACTCCGATTCCATCTCTCGTTGAGTCAACACGCTCGCTCACTCTCTCTCCGGTCCGAGTAAATTTCTTCACCGTGTCACATGTACCCTTTGCATGACACGTCCTGCCGTCTACAGCGGGCTGGTAGTCTACCAGTGGAAAGCTAAAATCATCACCTACATGGTCTGATAATCCGCTGGGAGCTGCCAGCCACATCGCCTGTAGCTCCGGCATCGAACTTCATTCACACCAGCTCGATTCACCGTAGCTGTCTGAACAATCATCAAAGTCATCATCATACGATCGTCGAGCGACTCACTGCTCCGCATCCACACCGGCTTTGTTTCTGCTACCTCTTCATCTTCACTTCATCATTGGCCATCGTCTAGTTGAGCGACTCACCGTCTCCTTGCCATGCGCCCCTTCTCATCAGTTCTTCTCATCTCGACTGCGAGCTTCGATCACCATCATTTTCAATTAGCGTCATCCGCGAGCTTCGATCATCACCAGCTTCAACATCGTCTCCGAAGTCGCGTTCCGCGTCGACGTACTTCTGGGCTCTTCAGCTACAGCATCGAAGTCGTCCGCATTCAAGACTCCGCATCATCATCGCGTGCAGCCCCTTCCTTCGTTTCATCAAACTCACTCACACTTTTCGGACTCTAGCCAACATTCATTGTAAGCAATTATTTACCCGCATTTATGTATTGTCATGCTTATTTTATCATCGTATACTGGCCATGTATCTTCGTGCAATATCAAATGATTCCAATCCCGTTTATTCATTCATCGTCATTCTTATTTCATATGCAAACACATCTGATGTGATGTGATTATTTATTTCTTCATTAAACATACGAAAAGGGAATTCACTTTCTTTCTTGTTTCATTGTCTGCAACCTTGCTTCCTGTAGCTAAAAATATAAATAGTTTTACGTTGTGGGATGAACATGCATTAACAACTTTACACACACACACACACACCCACACACACGTATTACTAAAAATGTATAACTATATCGATTGTCTAGTTTCAAAGGTATCCAGTCCGAGTGAAATATATTTCCCTACCCTTTACTAAGGGGGGGGGGGGGGTTTGAATGTGCCAGATAATGACCTAGAACATGCCTAGAGCAGGAAACAAGGCCGCGTACATTGTTCCGGAAGTGGTGAACACACAATCAGATGTTTTTTTTTTATACTTGGGCTCTCAACTTGTGGCATAGTGTGGTTGGACTGATTGGGGGCGGTGGCAGACACAATTATTAGGGGCACACGTTATGTAATTCTCCTGATATTTGTTGATATCCCCCTTTGTTTTTGTTTTAATATTATTATTAGGGTCACGTGCCGACAGCCCCCCGGTCGCTACGCCACTGATTAGTCTGTAATGTTTAGGCATTCATGTATTATATTGATTAATCTCACTTCAGACAAAATATACAGGCACATATATCATAACACAAACAATAGTAATTGGACTAATATACACCGTCTTCCACAATTACATGCGCCAGTATACTTTTTTTTTTTTTTTTACCCTCCCAAATATTGGGGAGGGGGGGGGGGGGATGATAATACAGGCCATCCCCCCCACCTCAAATATTGGGGGGGGGGGGGGATATATCCCCCCATCCCCCCCGTGATCGACGCCCCTGGGTAGACCCATCCAGGGGTGGGTCTACTGCACATTCCATATTCCATACAAATCAAATTATGCAAATACTCTAAAACGTTTGGCAGATTGTGGAGGCGCTAGTTCTCTTGTATCATCGTTTCCTTGTATACGAAGTGCGATTAGTCCACAGGCCAACACACTCTTGTTATATTAATTGACGGTTTGATTTATAAACGCTCTTTTTGAATCCATCGTGGGTGACGGATTGAGAATCGAAGGTAAGTTTCATGTGAATGGTGTAATTTAAATAATTATCATTGTGTTAAAACTGGGTTAAAATATTGGTATTTTTTATTATGTGACACTTAAGAAAAATTGTTAATGATGAAGTTACATTTATGTGAGTTGGATGATTGGCACATTGTGTAGATTTATACGTGTATAACGAAGGTCTCTCTTCCATGATGTTGAATGAAACTTTATTTTCGGAAATCAAGTGAGTTTACCATTAGAGTTAATACAAACATGTTTTTTTTTGGCTTGGTGTTCATGTAGTATTTTATATAATCCAGTCTCAAATTCAAACGTCGCTCTTCATCCTTTTAGTCCAGTCAATCTAGCAAATATTAGGGGGTAACCTTGGCAATATTGCAACATGGGATTTTTCTTCAAAATTTCGTTCAGGAAACTCCCCCTCAACATAATACAAACAATCCTAAAAAATCGAAGCCGGGGAAAGTGGTTTAATTTGCATTGTAATATAATTAGCTAATGTGCATAATTAAAAAATAAGGTCAGGGGTATTTTCTATCTAGGAATAGTACAGTAGTAATTCAAACAAATAATCTACGGTATTTTGGGGCAAAGAATCCATTTCCGGTGCTCGTTTGCAAGTACCATATGGGCAAAACCCTGAAATCCAAGATGGCTAATTTGCATATTTATGAATATTATTGGTTTCAGTGGCTACAGCCTCTAATAAGCAATATTTACACAGTTTTTCTCTTCAATCATGTTCTAAATGTGTATTAAAAATACTTCAGCTTGGTTGCCGCCTAATTGGCAACCTCTAGGAATGCATATAATTAACATATTCAATTATTTACACAATTTGCATATTCCCATAAATCATGTAAAATCGTGAATATTGTAAACCCAGAAGGTAAAAAAAGACGAGAAATACCATTTTTCCAAGGTTTTGGCGGCCAGGAAATCAATTTATGATACCTAATTCGACGTATCACCTTGGCAACCCGCATAAATCCAAGATGGCCGCCATTGGCATTTCAAAGGAGATCATGCTATTTGTCACTTTAACGGTATTTATTTTATGAGAGTATAATGTTTTACTGTGAGCAAACAACTACATTAAAATTCAAGTATTCTAATTGCTAATTCCAATAATTGAGGGTTCAAAAATTATAATATTGTTTAAATATAACCAAAAGAATGAAGTCGTGTATCACTACATGTGTAATTTGGGGAGCAGCTATTTTGGATTTAAGAAGGTTTCCATGGTGCTATAGGGAAAAGGTATACAAAATGGACTTGGTGCCCACAAAACCTTGGAAAAGTGGTATAACTTTTTATTTTTACTTTTCGGGTTCCCAATATACTAAATTTGGGGGAATATGTAAAATAGGTAAATAACCCAATTATGCAAATTATATGCATTGATAGAGGTTGCCGAGGTGGCTATTTATATGAAATATCTTCACTACATATTTAGAATATCAACGAAAATTAAAAATCTGGAATTATTGCTAATTAGAGGTTACATAACCACTGAAAACCAATAATATTCATAAATGTGCAAATTAGGGGCAGCCATCTTGTCTTTTAGGGCGTTGCCCATACGGCACATGCTAATGAGCACCGTTAAAGGAATCTAGTAACTTTGTTGACATGTGCAAAAAGTGATGAATGGCTGATGCAATGTATATTGTTGTTATCTCATATGTCCACAGGGTATTGTGTGAAAATTTCAAGTCAAATGGACAGTGCATGGCCAAGTAATGAGCGAAAATGCAAAGTGATATTCACTAACTCACTGCACTCACGTTGTACACGGTTTCAAAACTCCAACGGAGTTTTTCTTATTTGAATACTTCGATCGTAACGAAAGGGAAATTTGAAAAACTGAAACATGTCCCATGATTTTATCGTTAATAGGAGTACAACAAGGTATGAGGGAACCGCTAGAATTTATTTTGAGGATTTGGACAATGTTACTAAGTCCCTTTAAAGGATTCCTTGCTCTAAATTACCCTAGAATAGCTGTTGTTATCAATATTGTACTATAGATAGAAAATGGCCCATGACCACATTTCAGAAAAATGCAAATTAGCTAATTATCTTATAATGCAAATTAAACCACTTTCCCTCGCTTCGATTTCTTATGACTTTTATTATGTTGCTCAGGGTAGTTTCTTGAACATAGCCTAATTCCGAAGAAAATTCCCATGTTACAATTTTGCCGAGGTCAAGACTACTTGGTCTTTACTTTCTTTGATCAGCTCGTTGTCAGATAGCTGCCATGTGTGTTTTCTTCTTTGACTTTAGGTTTTTTGTACGTGTGTGTGTTTATATGTATGTGCGTGCATGTGTAGGGGTGTGCGTGTGCGTTTGTGTGTGTGCGTGTGCGTATGCGTGTGTGTGTGTGTGTATGTTTGTGTGTGTGTGTGTGTGTGTGTGTGTGTGTGTGTGTGTGTGTGTGTGTGTGTGTGTGTGTGTGTGTGTTTGTTTGTTTTTATTTCCAAATCAACATTAAAACATTTAAAATACAATTAGTCAAAACATTATACAGAAAACAATATACAAAGATTTTAACAAAAGTAGTATAAACAGTCATCAAATAATAATTTGATTTGTATGTTGCATGTTATAATATACCTTTTATCAGGAGGATATTATACCTTTTTATCAGGAGGATAACGATGGTTATGTTCTTCCACGGGGTCCTATTAAAATGATGGTACATAATGATGGTATACAACACACAGAATTAACAATCACACATTCTCTTTTCAATTACATTACCATACCTCCTACCCCCCTACTTAACTTACCCCGAGATCCCCATCCCAAACACCCAAGCCAACCACCGAAGCTCAATTTATAATATGCGGGTTATACAAGTTCTGCATAATTATATAATTAAACATAATCACATATAAATATATTTAATAATTAAAGGGTTATTAAGCTTATTATGTCTTAAATTTATATAATTATGTAATCATTGTAATTACGGGTATTCACAGGTAAATAATTGTACAGTGTGCTACCACAATAAAGAAAAGCACGCCTACAATTATATGTGTTTGTTTCGGGAGAGGTAATTTATCCTTTATATGTCATATGCCATATCCAGTTATTTTAAAATTAAACTTTTCTTGCAAGTACACAGGTGCCATATTGTTATGTAAACTTTTAAACATTAACGAATGAATGTGTCTAGTTTGACGAATCTGAAATATGTGTGTGTGTGTGTGTGTGTGTGTGTGTGTGTGTGTGTGTGTGTGTGTGTGTGTGTGTGTGTGTGTGTGTGTGTGTGTGTGTGTGTGTGTGTGCGTGCGTGTGTGTGTGTGTGTGTGTGTGTGTGTGTGTGTGTGTGTGTGTGTGTGTGTGTGTGTGTGTGTGTGTGTGTGTGTGTGTGTGTGTGTGGGTGTGTATGTGTGTGTGTGTGTGTGTGTTTGGAATGTGGGTTATCTTTTTTTTTTCTTTGGTAAAAAAAAGATTATCTTGATTAGTCTCTGCTATGGGCGCGCAGCTTCGGGGTGGTATTTAATACTATGGAGGTTAGCTCGCATACTTTGTTAGGAAAGTGTGAACGGGTTCGGAGTGGGTTATATTAGGCTATCTATTCAATTGTATTGATGAGTTTGACCTATTCAGTATCAAACTATGTAGAATAATTGATTCTTGCTTTTGAAATTCATTGTAATGGGTTTCAGAGGTGGGGGCTTAGCAATCTGGAAACAAATGGTTATTATATGTGCGCACTGGTACGGATGGGCAGGGGATGACATGCGTTTGGTTTGCCTGGCCACTTTAATGCTAGTACACGTTCTGGTTCACTAATTTATAAAGGTGTATATTATTTTATTTGAACTAGTTTATTTGCGTAGGAATTCACGGCACAGCTTCATTAGGGCACGTTCTGGGTCACTAAATTCATGTAAATGTTGTTGTTTTTTTGTTTTTTTTGTAAATTGGTATTGGTCCTTTTTTAAGGGACTATATTATGTTAGCGTAGGAATTTATGGTAGAGGTTCATTCATGGGTAGGCTATATAATTTATGTTAGTGCCCTAGTGTACGTTCTGTTTATTAAATTTATGTAAATGTTGTTTATTCTGTTAGTCCTTTTTTTATAAGGGTCTATAGTATTGTGGCGTAGGGATTCATGGCACGGATCCATACAGTGTTTAAAGTATAATACTGTAGTATGACATGGGACTAGTGGACATTATTTGTAAATAACTCATGCATGGGCTGCGTCGGGGAAGACAGGGTGGGCAATTCTTTCTTCTTTTTTTAATTTTTAAGCTGAAAAAAAAGGGGGAGGAGGAGGAGCTGCGAGATAGCAGTCTGTTTTTGGTTGTTTTTTTTACTTGATCGTCATGTCGTATGGTGGGTTATATTTTTTATATGGTTGGGTTGGGAAGGGTGTGTGTGTGTTGTGTACGGGTTGGGGTCTGCTCACAGTCAATATGTTTGTTGATACGTTAGTTAGGTTTCGTTATAGTTATTGTTTTGGTATAAACATGCTCACGGGGGAAACAGATTATGAGGTCAATTTAAAGACTTTGTATACATGTAAAATAAAATGGTGAATTTTTCTTGGATTACTTTAAATGTTAGAGGGTTACGGAATAAGGATAAAAGAACACGCATTTTTGAATGGTGTAAATGTAAAGGAAGTGATATTTCTTTTTTACAGGAAACATATAGTACTATAGAAATAGAAGAACAGTGGAAAAAGGAATGGGGCGGGCCAATGTTCTTTAGCCATGGGTCAAACCACAGTAGAGGTGTTCTTATTTTATTTTCTCCTCTTTTAGATTTTAAACGGGATGCAGTTGTAATAGATGAAGAAGGGAGGTACATTATATTTAAAGGGGAAATACAAGGGGTTACATTTTTGTTGGGAAATGTGTATTTCCCTACAAGAGATAAAGTACAATTACAGGTTGATTTTTTGAATAAGGTAGACAAAGGTATTTGTGAAGTTTTTGATAAGGATTATTCAGTAATATTAGGGGGAGATTTTAATACTGTAATGGAAGGGGGCATGGATTATGAAGGGCCAAACACAGTATTAAAATCTAGGTTTATTGAGGTATTAATAAGATTTTTGAATAAATATGATTTAGAAGATATATGGAGGAAAAGGAATCCTAATGCTAGACAGTTTACTTTTAGACAAAGGTCGCCCTTAGTCCAAAGTCGTTTAGATTATTGGTTTATTTCATGTAGTTTAGAAAAATTAGTAAATAAGTGTGAAATTTTGGTATCGCTAACACCGGATCATTCGGGTATTAAATTGCAAGTTCAGCATTTAGTGGATAAGTTTGTTTTTGGAAAATCGTATTGGAAATTTAATAATAGTTTATGTATGGATAAATATTTTGTTGAGGGGATGCATGATAGAATATTTGAATTGAAAAATGAATGGGGACCTAGGATTTCGAATAAATTAGTATTTTGGGATTTTTAAAAAATGAAAATGAGGGAATACGCCATGAAATATTCACGTGAAAAGGCGAAATTAAGGAAACTTGAAATAGAGACGTTGGAGACTGAAATTAAGGATTTAGAAAATCAGTTAGTCGAAGGGGCAACTAGATTTGTTATTGATAGTATTAAATTGAAAAAAGAAAAGTTGAATAAATTGTATGATTTTTCTAGACAGGGCATTAAAGTTCGTTCTAGAGCAGCGTTTGAAGAAGGGGAGAATAATATTCAGTATTTTGAACAATTGTTAAAAGTAAATAAGAGGAAAAGTGTCATTAGAGAAGTGTATAAGGAAAATGGAGAAATTACTAGAGATAAAAATGACATTTTAAAAGAGATAAAGAAATTTTATGAAAATTATATTCTTTGAGGAATAATAGTGGTCAAAATAATGGTTTATTTTTTGATGATATTTTAAAGTTAAGTGAACAGAATAAAGAATTATGTGAAGGTAAAATGACGAAAGATGAGTGTTTTAAAGTTTTGAAAGAAATGAAATGGAATAAATCCCCTGGAAAATGATGGTTTTACGGTGGAATTTTATGAAACATTTTGGCCCATATTAGGGGATTGTGTTGGTAGAAGTATTGAATGAAACATTTGAGGGGGGAATTGACGGTATCTCAAAAACAAGGGACTATAACATTGATAGAGAAAGAGGGAAAAGATGCGACGCATATTAAAATTATAGACCCATTACGCTGTTAAATGTAGATTACAAAATATTATCGAAGGTTTTAGCAACTATGATTAAAAAGGTTTTAATTGAAATTATTCATTATGATCAGGTGGGATATATAAAAGACAGGAATATTGGGGAAGCGGTTCGATTAATAGAGGATATATTATTTTATTCTAAACATTTGGAGCAAGGACAGGGGTTTCTGGTTGCGGTAGATTTTGAAAAAGCTTTTGACTCTGTATCCCATCAATATTTATTGAAAGTGTTAAAATTGTTTGGTTTTGGTGATTCATTTTGTTCTTGGGTGAAAATATTATAAAATGGTATAAGTAGTTGTATTATGAATGGGGGGAATTCTACTGGTTATTTTAATATAGAAAGGGGGGTCAGACAAGGTGATCCATTGTCGCCATATTTGTTTTTGCTTGCAATAGAATTATTGGCACATGAAGTAAGGAGGGACAAAATAATTAAAGGGATACATTTTGGGGACCATGAAATAAGACAAGTATTGTATGCAGATGATATGACAATTTTTTTGAAAGATATAGATTCTATAAGAAGGTTGCAATATATATTTGAAGAATTTGAAAAAGTAAGTGCCTTTGAAAGTTAATAAGGAAAAGACACATTTTATGTATATGGGTGAGGAAACTGGGAAACCAGATGGGCCTTTATTTGGAAAATTTGTTAAGGAAGTAAAAATTTTAGGTGTTAATTTTTCGGTCGATTTCAGATTAAAAGACGATCTAAACTATAAAGAAATATTAAGTAAAATTAAAAAGCTTTTAGGTTGGTGGAAACAACGGGATTTGACTATTATGGGTAAAATTTATTTATTGAAAACGTATGCATTAACAAAGTTGAATTATGTTTCATCTCTCCTTGTTGTTCCCTTATGGGTTTATATAGAAGTGGAGAAAATATCGTTTGATTTTATATGGGGAGGAAAAGATCGTATAAAAAGAAAAATTATGTATCAAAATTATAATTATGGTGGAGTAAAAATGATTAATTTTGAATTATTTGTTAGAACGCAGCGGATAATGTGGGGTGAAACGATTATTATATGGAGAAAGAAATTTGGGATGGAAGTTATTTTTTGATTATTGCTTAAGTTCAGTGGGAGGAAGGCTAATTTTTTTATGTGATTATGAAATGCAAAAGATGAAGTTTAGTTTGAAGATTCCACCTTATTATTTGGAAATGTTGAAAGCTTTGAAAGAGATTGATAATTTAAGGCATGCTAATGGTTGTATGAATCCAATTATTTTTAATAATAGGAACATATGTATTAAACAAAATAAGATGGTATTTGATAAAGAGTTATTCGAACGAGGGATCGTTATGTTGAATCATATTATTGATAATGGACAAGTTAAACCCGTTGCATATTTTTTGAACCATGGTATGACAGGTGAGAATTTGCTTACAATAATTGATATATATCATGCGATTCCGAGAGATTGGAAAAATGAGGTAGGTTTGATACAATTTTGTGAGGTAGATTTAATTAATTATAATATAAACTTACATATTTTGGAAAAAACATTAAGTTTTAAGGATGTACCATCAAGAAAAATATATGATTACTTTATTCGAGAATTGCAAAAGTTA
Source organism: Echinarachnius parma (assembly GCA_037951105.1). Taxonomy (NCBI): domain Eukaryota; kingdom Metazoa; phylum Echinodermata; class Echinoidea; order Clypeasteroida; family Echinarachniidae; genus Echinarachnius; species Echinarachnius parma. The sequence goes on from JBAMJV010008138.1 coordinate 16,546, forward strand.
TATGATTTACAAATAAGGGATGGACAAAATAATTATAATTATATAGATAAAGAACTAAGTGAATGTTTTTTTAGACCACGAATAAAATTAATGATAGGGAAGCAGAGAGAGTTTCAATTTAAGTTGCTGCATGGGGCAATTTATACTAAAGAACATTTATTTAGATTTGGATTTGTTGAAGATAATTTATGTTCGTACTGTAAACAGGAAAAGGAAACATATTCACATATATTTTTGTTTTGTTTAAATGTAAAATTGATATGGCAAGCTTTGATACAACGTTTTGAGTTAGATGAATTGAAGGACTTAAATTGGCGAGATATATTTGTTGGATTGTCGGGTAATTCAAATAGAATAAAAATGTGTAATACTAAAATTGTTATGGTAAAATATATTTTATTTGTATTTAGAAAAGAGGGTGTACTACCAACCATTGATAAAATACAGAAACTCTTATAAGATTATAAGGATCAAGAAGAGAAAATAGCAATTAAAATGGGGAAATTAGGGCTACACTTACAAAAATGGGAAACAGTTAAATTATAATAAGATTTAATTTGTAAGGCAGTTTAGAATAAAATGATATTTCTCCCGTGAGCTTGTCACATATTGATAATTATGTATTTTGTAAAAAATCATTTCTAAAGGAAGTTGAGCAGATTACCGACCAGGTGTGAGCGAGTGAGTGTGCAGGGTGGGGGGGGGGGGGGGGGGGGTAGGGGTAGAGAGGGTTTGTTTCTTTGTTGTTTGTTTTTGTTTGTTTTGTTTTTTCTTCTTTTTATCATAGCTTAAAAACCTCCAATTATCATTATTCGTCTGTAGTTTATAATTATGTGATGTAAGATTTGTAATTGTTTATGATATGCAAGGTAATTATTTATACTTTCTTTCATTATAATTGTAATTTGTTGTATTCTTTGTTTAATATGTTCACATTGAACATATTTTGTTTATGTATATTCAATTGTAAATGTATTAATTTGGAGGAATAAAAATCATTTAAAAAAAAAATTAAAAAAAGTGTGTGTGTGTGTGCGCGTGTGCGTGTGCGTGTGTGTGTATGTGTGTGTGTGTGCCTGTACGTGTGTGTGCTTTTCATTTCTTACATTATGAGTTAAGGTTCAAACGTGGTAACTCATTTTCATATATAAATCGAATTTAAAAAGGACAAAGCTGGTTTCATCTTTCTATTCATAACAGAATTCAGGAAAACAACCAAGCATGAACGAAACATTATAGATTCGAGTTTTGGTCCATTCAGACAAAGTTATTAGATCCCTTTTTAAAAACATGTTAAACCTTTGACATTTTAAAATTATGTTATTATCATGTGAATTTTGACCGTATCGTGATGAAATAGGCAGAGTTGGTCATCCAAATCCTTCTTGACCTACTACTTTTCTCATAGATGGCAAACGTTCCAGGCGCTGTGATGAGAAACCTGGAGTGCCCGATCTGTTATTCCCTCCTTGAAGAGCCTAAGCAGCTTTCCTGTGGCCATACCTTCTGCGAAGCATGTTTGAAGTCTCTCCTTTCTGCCCAAACAACTGTTACAAGGAGCGCTTCTATTTCTTGTCCGGTCTGTCGCAATGCTACTGTCATTGGGGGTCAGGGTGTTTCGAGTCTGCCAACTAACTTTCCAATAAAAGGCATTGTCTCTGACGTTAAAATCGGTGAGCAGCAATGCAGTAATTGTGACACTGGGTCGGAAGCGGACTACTACTGTTCTAATTGTGAACACTACTTGTGCAAAGTCTGTCATGAGATCCATGGGAAATTAAAACCGAATGCGAGTCACGTTGTCGTCAGTGCAGATGATGTGAAACGGGGTAAGGTAGTGCCCAATAGAAAGATGCTCTGTCAAGAGCACAAGGCCGGTCAAGGGGATGAATGCAAAGATGTATGCATCACGTGTAAGAAAGTCATCTGCATCCGATGTATGATAAAACATGACAAACAAGGTCACACAGTGACAAGTGCCGATGAGTATAAAGATTCGTTCTCCCGCGACACTGAATCCCTCCGAAAGAAAGCCGAAGCCAAAATTTCAAATGTGATGAAACATATTGCACTCGTCGATGCAGAGAAAGGAAAGGTAGTCAAGCACATCGACGCGCTCAGTAGCAAAATTGACACGACGTTCAACGAGGCGATCGAAAGGTTAAAAGAAGATAAAGCAGCACTCGAAAGGAAGTGTAAGGCTGAGAAAGAAAAGCTATGTCGGGAGTTACAAGAAATTAATATCCAAGATGAACGTTTGGTTGAGAGACTAATAAATGCTAATTCGCTGGTTATCAACAGCGGCAAGACACCATTAGAAGTAGATACGGTAGCAATTCGAGACGCGCTATGCGATCAGTTAACGCAAGTCATTGGTGAGGATGATCCATCAAATGCAAGTGTGCTAGAGGTCTCAGGTCGTGTAGATAAGCTGACATATGAACAGGATCAAGAGCTAAGCAGAGCAAAGCTGGGAAAGGTGCAGTACAGCGAGTGGATCCCGAAAGCCAATGTAGCCCTCTCTAAAGCTGATACCATGAATTGCATGGCTGCTACACCAGACGGTAGGATGGCTGTAGGATGTTACAAAGGGGAGCGTGGCATCGAGATATACTATGCTGACGGGCAGCTGCAGCAGAAAGTGCTCACGGAATACGAATCCATGGGATATGCTTCTTGTCTGATGGTCGGTGTGCTGTGCGCAACTCGGGTGATACTAACGAGGTGATACTTTGTGTATCCCTGTACACACACGGATGGGAGAAGGATAATACGAAGTTTGAGACTCTAAGTTGGGATGAAGGTGGGTTGGGTGATATCACTGTAGACAACGATGATCGCATCTATGTTAGTTACAGGAAAGCCAAGAAGATTCAGGTATTCACTCCAAGAGGTGGGAGGCCGGTCAGGGAGATAGCATGTGATGGGTATGAACCGACCCAGACATTTGCGATGAAATAAGTAAAATGCTGGTCGTGAGAGATTTCCGTAACTCGGCACGGGTGATAAACGAGACGGGCGTTAGACAGCATTCGCTTACCAAAATGAAGATCTGATAGTAAATCCTGCGTATGCAAGGATGACACAATCCTCATAGCCACGGTGAACAAGGAGAAGGACAGAGTCACCATCGAGCGTTACACGAGTGCGCTACAACACATGGCGACCCTCGTCACTGACCACTTGATACAGAAACCAACAAATCCAAACAGGAATTGGTATAACATGCAAGAGTTCAAATCCGGGGAGATAGCCTTCTGCACTCCTGATTGGCTTTACATTTTCCGTAAATCAGTCAAATCAGTCGATGGTTGAATGCTTATGCCTATACCGTCACTCTGTCCTCCAGAATGCCAGATGTGTAGGAATAAAGAATGCACTTATTTCTCATAAACTCAACAGAAATATACCATACGTAATGCATCACTCTATTGAGTATCTTCGATTATTAAATGATAAATAAAAATAGTATGTACAAAGCAAACAATAATAATAATAATAGTAATGATAATAATAATTATAATAATGAAATTCATACCAATAATTATAATACAAATACTTAGTTTACCAGTGTATGATTATTGATATTAGGTAGCCTTACATTTTGTTCAAAACAATATCATAATATAAGTAACGACGGTGGTGTTAAGCAGCAGCGTAGCAGGGTCTGACTGTTTGGGGGCGCGTAAATAATGCGGGATATACATGAGTTTTTCCTTTATTGTTCAGATTTCTTTTGTTTTTAAATTATTTTATCAAAATTATTATAGGACACGAACCCCTTCCCACCCCCCTCGATTTAAGTTTGTTTAATTGTATCCAAATTATTGGAGGGGATGGACCCGTACGCCACCCCCCCCCCCCCCCCCCCCCGCAACAGATACTGGGTGACACTTCTTTACCCCAATACAAAATTGCTATTATACAAAGAAAACTAATGAATTAAATGATCTGCCTTAATACTTGATACTTTTATTTGGTGTAAAAGTATCAGCTGATGCTCTCAAATATATAGTAAACAGGCTGCTTGTATAACGATATGGACCTAGCTGCCCACCTACTGGATTATACATTATGTATTTATGAACACATGTTTATATATAATGACTTATAATAAATCAGTGGCGTAGCTACGGGGTGCACATGAGGATTTGTACCCCCACAAATCCAAAAACAAATGCAAATCATAAAGGAGATATAGAAGTAAAGCAAAACAAATAGGTGTGCCTACAACAAAAAAGCGTTACCCCCCCCCCCCCCCCCCACCCATATGCCCCCCCCCCCTCCCAACCAGCCTGGCCACGCTACGCCACTGTTCAAAGGTATCTTTTGTTAGAGTTAAGACTTAGAAACCTGGGTTGTTTATGTACGATAACCTTTATGACCGATATTCTATTTCTGATCTTATCTGTTTCTCTGTTATTGTATGCTAGACTTTATCAGCGAGTTTACTTTGTACAGTCGTCTAATCAAAACTAAATTCCCCCTGGCATGGGGGTTTCCCAAGCTTGTATCATTTCCATCATATTTCCCTTAGCACGAATACATGTCAATTATTTGCAAAGTTTCAAGTCTGTGATGTTATATATAACGGTTTTGAACAATGCACTGATGATAAAAAAACACACATTAGTATAATATTCAATCATTTGTCCCATGAAAGAATAGTTTATAACTCTTATGTGAATGTTAACAAGTGACGCAACTGCCTTGAAACTGGTCATTATATAAATGAAATTAAAAGAAAAACTTGGATCATTATTTTGTCTTCAAACAAATTGACTATTCTTCGAAATGGCCTTGTAAATATAATTCACACTTAGCAAACACAAGCATAACAGACGAACGGAGTGATCAATAGTGTGATACAGCCAGAATTACCCATGGCAAGAGCCAAGAGGGCATCTGAGAATTTTAATTCTAGTTAAAATCATGTAAATATATGGACTGATCAAGCATGTGGACATAGGTTTTATCTGGTCCGAGGAGGGCGTACAGATTGTTTACACATCTAACTGTATTATAGTCAGAATAACCCATGGCAAGAGGGCAGCTGAAAATTGGGATTCTAGTTGTAATCATGTAAATATTCGTAATAGTCCTTGTATTTGATAGCATTTTTAACCCATGCACTTGTTACCCAAACATAGCCATGTATACAGTTTTGCTTAGAAGACGGAAGTATTCTATTTATAAGAGTATATTATCATTCAATGTACATTGAAGCATGAATGTTATTCTACAAAATAGTTTGTTTACATAGAAAATAATGAGGTAAATAATCTACCTTTATAACATTATGTAATGGCGAAAACAAACAATGATTTATAATGATTTTAAAAGCAGTGACGTACCTACGGGGGCACAGGGAATGTGTTTGAAAAACAAATACAAATCATACAGGAATATATAAGTAAAGAAACACATGAGTTGTGTCCGACAACAAAAGAGCGTGACCACCTCCACCGCCGCCCCCCCCCCCCCCCCCCCCCCACATGCCCTCCATTCCGCCACCAGCCTGGCCACGTTACGCCACTGTTCAAACGTATCTTTTGTTCAAGTTAAAACTTGGAAACATTGTTGTGTATGCATGATATACTAAATTACCGATATTATATTTCTTAACCTATCAGTTTTCTGTTATAATGTATGCTAGAATTTAATCGCGTGTTTACTTTGTACAGCCATATATTACAACAGAATTGCCCATGTAATGTCATGGGGGCTAATTTTACTTGTAAAATTATAATTATAATATCATATTTACATTAGCACATATGTATGCATGTCAATTATCCGCTAAAATGTTATACTCAAATTTTTATTTTTTAAATATTTTATATGGGTTTTCCCATCCATTTTCAAACAATCGTCATTCAATTTCGATAATTGTTAACTTCAATTTCGTCTCGGAAATGTTTGGCTTTCAGTTTGTCATGTTCAATTTTGTTTTTCAGCACCCAATTTCGTTTGTTCCCAATCAAATTCGTGTTTATCATGTACATTGTAGTCAATGGTTATTCGATTTCGTCCAATCGCAGACTGTGTGTCAGAAAGTGATGATCAATTTCGTCATTTTGCGATCGATTTTGTTCTTTCTCGTTCAAATTCGTCTCACATTATAGCAAGCTGTGATTGGTATTGAATTTTGGTATGAAATATCTTGTTAATCATTACACTATGGCTGATTGTTGCGAGATATACATGTATTGTCATGGGTTGGTTGTAATTAATGGCTATCATATAATCAACATTTTCAGTCATAATAACTCCCAATCAATTAAAAATGTTGCATGTTCACAATGCATCTATACTACGGGACGAATTTGAATGGGAAATTCTTGAAATCGATTGAACAATGATGAATTCGAACATAACATTGCCCACTTAATCGCCAGGTGGGACGAATTTCATTGCACAATGACGAAATAGAATGACCAAATTTTAAAGTTGATTCATCATTGACCAAATTGAACGATGAATGACTAAATTGTATATAACAATTGCACGTTCAGGATTTCTCGGGACGAAATTGAAGTTAACAATTATCGAAATTGAATGACGATTGTTTGAACTCCCTGACTGCACTGTGTCTAGTTATTTAAAGTGATCCATGTAAAGTGTCAGATATTGCACAACATGACATTTGAGACTTCAATCCTATATCAATATCATTGTTAAATACAATAGAAGATTTGTGAAAGTTTCAAAGAAAATGTCCACTGTTTTCCTAGTGAAAAAATGAATATTGAGTTAAAAATTTATCACCGAATACTGATGGCCTGCCGTAGAATTGTTGCAGTAATAATCGTCCGTTTGACGAATTCCGCACACGTGTAGGGACGGTACAGAATTTGCGCGCGCTCAGTCCAACTACTCGTCGTGCTGCCGAAGGTTTCGACTACTAAGTACTCCGCAGGCCAGAGTTCGTTATTGCGTGGCGCGCCGACGGCCGCGGCCGGGCGTGTTCAACTTCGACAATTGTACGTTTATCCAAAAGCGTTGGCTAACGCTTTTGAAATAATGATTTTCAATGATAATTATCTCCATACTGAAGGCCGAAGGGACATTTGAACAAATCTAACCCTATTTTATTCTTCTCTTACCATAAGCTAAACAACACGGCAGAAAAGAACTGAGGAAGCTCCAAGTAATATTCGTGGAGTTAGACACTTTACATGGATGTCTTTAAGCAATTGCAAAATACAAATTATGAAATAGTCATTACGTGTATGGTCTTTACCAAATAAATCGTATCAATATAAATAAAGTCATTTTCTACATGATGATTATTTTTAGCAATGCGGACTAAATTACGATATTAGTATAATTACTAAAATTATGTTATTAACAGGAAACATTGATGTACAATAATAAAACAATGCATTATATCAAATACAATATTACTCGTGCCACAGGCGCGCCGGAAGCAGTTTTGGATTGGG
>JBAMJV010008139.1:0-37182 GCA_037951105.1 Echinarachnius parma
ATCAGGCTAATGATCATGTTTTTACACGAATCTCAAAATTTCCCTCCGAAGAACTTTTGCATGTTTGGTATACTAGTATAATGGTAGAGCACGCGTGTGCTTTTGGGGGGACCCCACTCGGTATAAAATTATTTAGCAAATTATGTTAATGGCGTACCTGTATAGTGTCAGATATTGCCCAAAATGACATTTGAGACTACAATCCTGTACCCAAATCATTGTAAGATATGTCCGAACTATGTGTGAAAGTTTATTAAAAAAGAACACTGCTTTCCTGGATAAAAAAGAGAAAACATACGTCGGCTTTCACAACGAATTACTGTATGACGTTAATGAGGTTTATGACCGTTCATTAACGCTCTTGAGCTGAATGACAGATATCGTCATACTAAAGGGGCATTTGAACAAATCTAATCCTATTTTATTATTCTCTTACCATAAGCTAAACAACACACCACAAGTGAGACGAGGAAGCTCCAAGTAATTTTCGTGGAGTGGAGTTAGACACTTTACAGGCATCTCTTTAATCGTTTTTATATTGTTTACTGATTTTGGGAGACAACGCTCCGCCTCCTCTAATATATTATTAATCTTTGGTCACAATTGAGAATATTCACGATTGTATGCAAATATAAAAATAAATACTACAAAAAGCCGCAAATACTTCCATATAATGTACACTAATACTACACATATATCATGTATATGTAAATCCCAGAAAACACATGAAAACCTCGTGGGCTTCAACAAAGAGACATCGAACAAGTCAAAAAACATTACTTTTATTTCACTAATTTAGTGAAATCGAAGTATTAAAACATGCATGTTTAAAGGAGCTATAACTGTTGAAGTATCCACAAACTAACAAAAACGGGTCGATACAATTAATATTTATGTCATCTTATGTCCAGCGAGTGGTAGGCAATTCGGATGATAAACGTTTGATCATGAGTAAATATTCGCATAGAAAAGTGGTTGTTTCAATTTCGGGAAATAAAGCTGAAGACTTAAAACAAATTGAACTTCTGTATTTCTATTTTGTAGATAATAAAGCATGATTTGGTAAATCAGTTCTTTTGTTGACGTATTCTATAATCTCTGAATGTCTGTATGTAATTCCATGACAGTATCAATGGCGAAACTATGAAAGGAGAGAGAGAGAATATCCATGATAATGCAATCATCTTTTTAACAAAATTAGAGTTATAGATTTATAGAATGTCATAAACTGGTATAGGATTATATAACTTAATTATGTTAATGTTTACTCAAGGCGTACCATCCATACCGTTATTACTCAATGAAATTCAACCTTGATTTCATAACTCATTAATTTTATATTTGTTTAAATATAAACACAAGTTTTTGGTTCACTCAAACTTTTAATGTATTAAAGGTCCAAACAACCTAGGAGAATATAAGCCTTTGTACACACATATGATATACAATTTTTGTAATGAATATAATTAAAGGGTACCACCACCCACAAATAATATTCTTATTAAAGAAAGGTAACATCTTTAGTATTCCATTCCATCAACCAGTTCACAAAAATATGTTTCCAGAAAAAGAATATATAATTGGAAAACGCATCACCATTCTAAAGCATGCGTTCATGCGGTCTGAATTGCGAAGAGTAATGTGTGCAGAGCGAACGAATCGCCCGGGAATCTATTGACTATAAACGTACGCGCGAATAGCATCGGCGCACTCGCAAATGGTTGGCCCGTATGGAACCAGGAAATAGTAGTGGTTCCGTAAGTGGTGGAAATTAATTGCTTTGTTTATGAATTACACAACCCTTTGCAAAATGTTGGGTATCTATTTGATATCACAAAACGGTACCAAAACATATAATAATGTGTTGTTCTTTGCCTGGTGGTCCCCTTTAAGTTTACATTTCAAGTAGCATAGACAATTAACATCTTGATGAGGTACACTATATATATTGCATTTGTGCATGCGTAAAGTAATAACAAGTCATAGAAAAAATAGGTATTAATTTTGATAGACAAGTCTGATTACCAATTTGACAAATGAATCGTCCAAAAGTTTGTGATTTTTTGTAGATCACGTTAGTATATTTGATATGTAGCATAATGATATATAGCATTTGTAGAGCGCCATTTATCTATAGGTATCCTATTCAGAGACGCTGTATTATTAGCCTTAGTCATCACGTACAGTTCAAACCCGAGAAATAAATGTATTATCTTGCCCACTACCTCAACTCCCTGGGGAGCATACTAGCCCAATTTGCTCTACTATAATAGGGTGCTAATGGGCCAATTAAAACCCGACTAAGAACTCGTTTATATTACTCGGTAAAATGGCGGGGCATCGATCAGACGTTTAAATCGACGGGTCTCGTGATTAGAAGTCAAGGGCTGATCCGATCGTGCATCAACATTTCCAGTGGTTCAAGATAATTGCTGATTAATTCCCTTCTTGGCAGGCGTACAATATATTAAAAATCAAAGTTGAATTGCTAAGCTAACATGCCCATTTTACAGGTACGAATGTTTACTTGATTACGATAATTACCGGTCTCTTTATTTATATAGATAATGCGAGAAGCATTGATAGCAGGGAATCAGGCTAATGATCATGTTTTTACACGAATCTCAAAATTTCCCTCCGGGAACTTTTGCATGTTTGGTATGTACTTGTATAATGGTAGAGCACGTGCGTACCTATTGGGAGTACATTCAATATAACATTATTTAGCAAATTATGTTTAAGGTGCAAAGGATACAATTGTATTGGTTTGATGGTTATTTGAATGATATAAGACTTTAAATGTAATTCGACGTTTATTTCAACCATTACATATGGAGTACCCCACGGCATCATTTATATTAATGAAATTGTAAACACATCACCAATCTTAACCCCCTCCCCCCCTTCCCCCCCCCCCCCCCCCCCCCCCCCCTGCGATTGTTCTGATTGCTCGAGAACACGTAAAGATGACGCCCCGACGCTTGGTGACTTTTTTCTTTCAAGTCTTGCGCATCCTTTTAAACAAATGTTTGGAATATCGGACCTACCATTACGAGGTCACACATGACCTTTTATATTTGCGTATCAGATATATGGAATATCAGTTTTCCTAAAAAGAGAGGAAAAACGGGTTATTAGGTATGATTACATTTTATGTGTTTCTTTGGGGATCAAAATAGATGAATTTTTGTTAGATATTTAAAAGAGTAACATACATATGTCAAAAACAAAGAATTCCATTCATGATTATAACAAAGTTCCACTGTATACAAATGTAATGTTATATTATAATACACTCTAGTGTTTGAAGTTGAGGTGTAATGGACAATAATACAAAAAAAAAAGTAAATCCATACAAATTGACATTTAGTTGAATGACGAAGCAATATATCGGCTTGTTTAGCTCATCTGTAATTAAGCTAATGTGCAAGTTATAGGTAACATGACATGAATGGTGGATGTGAAGTTGTTAAATACAGATAATAAATCGAAAATGCACCGAATTTTCAACCCTTTTCTTGGCCTTTCATTTAATGATAGTTCTCGTTTCTCATATTTGAAGTTTGAAGTTTCATTAACAACAGCAAAAAACATCGTCAAATACATACATGTGAGACAAAATTATCAGAAATAATTACTGTAAGTACTTAACAAAACACTTAAAGTAAAAATAACAATGTCAGACGTGTATCTACCTAAACATTTTATAGATCAAAAATCAAGTTATATTATTACTTTTTAGGGCATGCCTGTGAGGTCTTGACCCCAGTGGCGTGATAATAAGGCAGGGCGTTAGCCTGAGAATGAACTAGGGTTGATACTTCGGAGGTCATTGGTGTAGTTGGAGTTGCAGGGGGCGGGGGGGGGGGGGGGGGGGGGGGGTTCCGTATCCCATGACATATTGGTCCTTGATTATTTTTTGTTTTGTTTTTTTCCTTCGCTCGTGGTGCTGTACCCCTAGCTTGAAAGTGCTTGTTCCACTGACCACGTCTCGATTTAATCAACAAAACAATTATTTTGAGGTGGTCATTTATAATTACATGATGATGATACAAGTTTTGTTTATCCTTGATCTAGAAACCTCCCTTGTTTGTTAGCTTTAGAGACTGAAGTTGTTTAATGAGAGGTGATAGGGCATGGGGGTGGCTGATCTAGATTTTATCAGAGAAGTGGCTTCATAAATAAATCCTATAAATCCACAATTAAGTTTTCTAATGGTGATGGTAAAAATATTCAATATTTGCAATTATAGCGATCTCCCTTTCTTCTTTATTATTTATCTATGAAGTTGTCTTTTTACACCCCTTTTAAACAAATATACGAACAACGCCCCACTCATCAAGCTCACTAAATTCAAAATGCACACATCAATATATCGGAAACAAACACATTATTTATACCAATCCAATATCTCCAATTAATATTAACCATCTTTCCTTAAAAAATGAATTATATTGATTTGTTGAATGGCTTTGATTATCATACTTTCGAGAAAACACATAATCACAAATCTCGCGATAGTATGCTTTTATTTGTAGTACCTATATTGATGCATATCAACGTCAAAGTTCGCCGATCATTATACAAATCAAATATGGAATGTAACGAGACCGAAGAGTGGCTCCAAAACTGGGCCGGTCCTATAAAATGATAATTGATTTTTCCATTAGTGTGTCTTTTATAACTTTGATATTTGCTTTACGCCGTCGTATATATGTGTTATAATACAGGCATATCAATTTTTTTTTTTTTTATTTATGACGACCTCAACAATCAGTATTGAAATTTACAGCATACATTGTTATGTATTGTTACCTGACTTCGCTTTTATGTACCTTCTAACAACAATTGAGATTATGCATGTATATTAGATTTGATAAAGGGAAGATAAATCACGCGATATTTATGATTCGACTGTTCACACACTTATAACAGAAAGAGACAAACCTGTTCACCTACTCACGCTAAGGATATTAAGATTGAATCAAATTTATAATACCAAAATTGATTTGTTTGAAGTATTATACACAATAAAAAAGAAAGCAAATATGGTTTATAATCATTGTAAACTTTATTGATTTTATGGTTATTTTATATATCTTTCTAGAACTGAAAATACTAACAAAGGCCTGAAATATATTATATGGTTTTGCTTGTAATACAAATTGGAAGGACTTATGCCTTTCAATCATGAGGTCCCGAGTTTGATGGAAAGTGATTCTTTAGCACTGTATTCGGATACAAGTTGCCAGGCTGGAAAATTCCCCAGGGAGTGGAAATTTGTGTGCTAGATTTGTTACACTATGTATCCAATGACTGGGACTCTGGGAATAAACATGATGATGCGCCGTGAGCGTCAAATAGACAAAATATTCGCTATATAGCAGCCATCTCATTGTCATTACAATTATTATTGTTATGTGTGTTCCTTGTTTCAAATTCGTTTGTATTGTGTTATCATTTGTTTTGCCAGTGTATTGTTTTTTTAATCATATCAAATGCCATTAAACATTCAGTATATGGGTTTACAGATATAAAATGTGTCATTCTATAATCTGAAACATTTCCATACATTTTTGTCCATAAGAGCATCTATGTCTGGCACGTGACATATAAAGACACGTGACATAAAAACCATAGATCTAAAAAGGCACAATTTGGTATTAAAAAAATGCACAACTATCTATGAAAGACATATCCGAAGAAATGCGATGATAGCAGCATGCGTATGGGTGTAATCGTGAAAAGAGCAGAGTAGAACATCCATGAACCCTAAGGATTTAAGGCGCTTTTAACGTACAGTAGGGGTAAAATCCTTCATATGTGTTTTGTGGACTTCCATTAGCTAGTTCGCGAGGTTGTGCACCTAGGTTGTGCTTCTACAAGGTTCTAGAAGACAACTATGGGCCCCAACCTTTTATAACATTCCATGTCTGTATACCCCCTTTGCTCCCTAGGTATACTGATTTCTCTTATTGTTTGTTATTGTTATTTTGTTTTGAGCAATGAATAAAATAAATATCATTGAAAAAAAAAAAGATCTTTACTACGTCATTTGTAATTTTGTGTTCCTTTCTAGTTATAACTATTAGTTTGTAATGTAATGATGCAGGTTTGGGTTACTAAAATTCAGTTTCACCAAAACTGTACTCTCCTTACCAGAACTCAACTATCCCTTTAAGATATCATTAACTTTTAAAGGGCTCTGGTAAATAATTAAGCGAAACGGGTTGGTAAAATTTGATTTTCTGTGATCTGATTTGTGCACTGAGGGATGGGTGTAAATTCCATGTTCATCGAATGTCATAAAGTGATAGGCCTTCTTTGCTATTACAACACACTTAAATTTTATAATAAAGAAAGATAAATTTGGACAACTGAAACCTGTTGATATGCTTCTATTGGTAATACGAATACATTAATATGTATGGGAACCGCTATAGTTCAAACTAAGTTTTGTGGATTTTACAATGTTATTAGATCCCTTTAATGCTAGTCAACTGCTTTCATATTGCTTATCTATTGATATTATTCATATGATAGACAAATACGTTGCATTGAATGTATCATACATGCATGATTGTGCTGTCATGTTATAGACTAGTAGGTCATTCGTATTCGTAATTTGTGGAATAAGTGCACCTTGATGACCAACAAAACACATGCAAATTTAGCTTTAAATACTGAGTTATAATTGATATCATTGAAATTATGTTGGCATCGTTTTAAGATTTGTTATTATGACACTCCTGTTTTTACTATGTAACGAAATTCATGAATTTACCACAATTCGTTTTCGCTTCTCTGTTAATAAAAAAATCACTTTACAGCAAAACGATCAATGTCCCAGCAGCAGTTCCTTTAACTTGTGCCTTTGATTATTATTTTGAATTAAAGGAGACCACCACGCAAAAGACAACACATAATTATTTGTTTTGGTACCGGTTTGTGATATCAAATAGATACCCAACATTTTGCAAAGGGTTATGTAATTAAAAAACAAAGCATTTAATTACCACCTTACGGAACCACTATTATTTCCTGGTTCCAAACACGGGCCAAACACTTGTGAGTGCGTCAATGCTATTTACGCGTACGTTTACAGACAATAAAATCCCGGATGATTCTATCGCTCTGGACAAAGAACTATAAACGCATGCTCTAGAATGGTGATGCGTTTTCCAATTATATATTTCTTTTCTGGAAACTTATTTGTGTGAACTTGTCGATGGAATGTACTACTAAATATGTAACATTTTATTTATAAAAATATAATTTTTGGGTGGTGGTACCACCCTTTAAAGTTAAATCACAGGTAAGCTGTTAGAATAAATAAAAAGTGAACAAAGGATACAATTGTATTGGTTTGATGGTTATTTGAATAATATAAGACTTTAAATGTAATTCGACGTTTATTTCAACCATTACATATGGAGTATCCCACGGCATCATTTATATTAATGAAATTGTAAACACATCACCACTCTTAACCCCCCCCCCCCCCCCCCCCCCTGCAATTGTTCGGTTTGCTCGAGAACACGTAAAGATGACGCCCCGACCCTTGTGACTTTTTTCTTTCAAGTCTTGCGCATCCTTTTAAACAAATGTTTGGAATATCGGACCTACCATTACGAGGTCACACATGACCTTTTGTATTTGCGTATCAGATATATGGAATATCAGTTTTCCTAAAAAGAGAGGAAAAACGGGTTATTAGGTATGATTACATTTTAGGTGTTTCTTTGGGGATCAAAATAGATGAATTTTTGTTAGATATTTAAAAGAGTAACATACATATGTCAAAAACAAAGAATTCCATTATAAATCATCAAAACAGTAAAACAAAACAACATAAGGAATAACCGAAAATATAATTCGTGAGTTGTTTCTCAACTATCTGCATCATGTATTGGTATTTAATATCATAATTTATCTTTTATTAAATTGAAAGGCTTTCCAGAGCCATTTTTTTTATTGGCGTCTAACGTGCAGTTTCTGTCTTCCGATCGTTCGTAGTAGTGCCGAAATCGGGAGCATCGAGTGAACAGACTGGTGAAGCAAGTTATACAAGCTCATTTCAAAGTTCCCCTTTTCCACTACATTGTTCATTTCCATGAAAATTTCACACCGTTTTCAGAGGAATTTTACAATGGTATTAGTATTATTTTTATTAAAGGGTGCATCCGACCCAAAATAATATTGTTATATATGAAAGGTAACACATTAAGTAGCCCATTCCATCAACAAGTTCACAAAAATATGTTCCAGACAAAAATATATATTTGGAAAACATATCACCATTTAAAAGCATGCGTTCATGGGTCTGTATGTACGAGAACTATTAAATCAGGACGAGCAAATCGTCCGGGATTCTATTGTCTCAAAACGTACGCGTAGCATTGGCGCACTCGCAAATGTTCGGCCCGTACGGAACAGGAAATACAAGCAAGTGGTGGTAATTCATTGCGCTGTTTATTAATTTACACAACCCATTGCAAAATATTGGATATCTATTTGATATCACAAAACGGTACACAAACATATCATTATGCATTGTGCTTTGCTGTTGGTCCTCTTGAACTCTAAAAAGCCGGGGGCCAGTATGCCCCCCCCCCCCCCCGCCAAGTGCCATTAATAATAATTCTCGCTACCCCAAATAGCGATTATCTCGAAATTCGATCGAAATCCCGAAAACACGCATGGAATTGTGGGATAGCTTTTAGTCATAACAACTTCATGAGAATACTGCGTGGACGCGTCGTGTGCATGTGTGTGGCGCGCGGGAGGCGTTTACTTTTTCCGTAACCGGCCCGGGATCTGTATTTTGCACTGCATACAAACGCATTTGAGACGTGTGGTCGATAGCTTTTAATTAATGCATTATATTTTGTGTGAGTTTACGCTGATTGCATCCATTTCGAGCGTGTGCGAATGATGCGCACGCCAGCCGTGACGAACCGGAAGTGGGAGTGACGACCCGCAAAGTGGAAACAAGTCTCGTCTCGCGAATTTCGAGATTTTCGGACCTATTTAAGATAGCGAGAATTCAAGTAACATATAACATTATAATTTGGCAAAATGAATACTTTTAAAATTGTAATAGAAAAAGCAAGCGATGTAGACTTATAGAATAACAAAAATGATATTATGGAGTTTAACAAACACTTAAAACATACCACCCGTAATCCGTGTGAACTAAACCTTGGTTTGATAACTCGATAATTGGATTATTTTTAAATTTAAGAAGCATTTGGTTCACTCGAACTTTACATTGATCAAAAGTCCAAATGACTTGGGAGAAACAATACCCTTTGTGCGCACATATAATGTCAAATCGCTCAAATGAAGATTTAAGTTTACATTTCAAGTGGAATTTATAATTAACATCTTGAGCAGGAGCTAGTATCTATATTTCAGTTGTGCAGGCGTAAAGTAACAGTGAGTCATAGCACAAAAAAGTAATAATTATGACCTACTGGAAGTGTCTGTACACCAATATGACAAATTAATCATCGAAAAGTGTGTAAGTTTACGTAGGTCATGTCCCAATTAATTAATTTGTCTACTCTAGCCTGATTCAGTTGTATTCCCCCTTTCTTTTGTTCCTGTTCACTCCAGCTAGTTTCTGGTCCCATCTTCCACCTACCTGTGGAGTTATTCATTATGTTTATTTCAGTTACTTTTCATTAATTGTTTCGCCTGAAGAAGAATCTGCCAGATTCGATAGCTCGTGGCTCCATCGACTTACATTGTATTACACTTGCCTGTATAGAGGACAAGCAGTTTTCAGCAGTTTATATATATATTTTTTTTTTTTTACATTTAATGATAATTTTTATATAGCATTTATAGAGCGCCAGTTATCTATGGGTATCCTATTCAGAGACACTGTATTATTAGCCTTAGTCGTCAGGTACGGTTTCAAACTTTAGAATACTATCTTGCCGCTATCTCAACTCCCTGGGGAGCATACTAGCCCAATTTGCTCTACTTACATATGGCGCTACAGGCCAAGGGCGTCGATTTCTTCTCGCCATTGGGGGACGATTCGTCAATTTGACTATCTCTGGCGAGGGAGCGCGAAGCGACAACCCAGCGGTACTGCCCGGTTTTTTATGGCTGATGGGGGGGGGGGTGGGGGGGGGAGGGGGATAGCGGGCCCCAAAGCTATGTATTTAGCTGTTTAAAAATTGGAAGATTATTAAGTGCACATTGCAAGCATCATGTTATGAGCTGGGCTCTGTGCAAAAAGGAACTTTAGCGTAATAGATACATATATTGCAAGCATTGTGATAGAACACTGAATACTACCCAGCATGGGATACCCACATTGGGAAGCTTAATGGGGGTCCAGGGGGCGGAGCCCTGGAAGCTTTGGGATGTGTAATATCCAGATGTAAAGATGTTGTCTACTGTATATGTAAATATACTATAATAGTTAACTATTCTTTAGTTAATTATCTTTTGATTTAGCTGTTTAAAGGTTGGAAGATTGGTATGTGCTCATTGCAAAGATGTTATGAGGAGGGCTCTGTGCAAGTATGGATGAAACTTTAGCCTAACAGATGAATACTGTCGATTGCAGCCATCCTGGTGGAACCCTAAGTAGAAGTCAAGAGATACCCACATTGGTAAGCTATAATTTGGGAGTTTAGGGGACGGAGCCCCCGGAAGCTTTGGGATTTGTAATATCCAGAAATACAGCTAACTATTGAATAGTTAGCTCAATTTTAGTCGCCTAAAAGTGTACCAAGAGAGAAGTCATGAATAAAACTATTCAATGAGTACAGGGCCGGGACTGGGTTCAAATGACTTGAATGGGGTTCCAGGGGGCGCAGCCCCGGAGATTTTGAATTTTGGCAGTTTAGCATTATCAAAAAGTGGTTAAAGAAGACCATAGTAACAACTTCCATTCATGAGAAGGGGCAATGCTCCTATAATGTTATTATATATTTTTGAACCCCAAATATTTGGGGGGGATGATAATACAGGCCATCCCCCACCTCAAATATTGTGGGGGGATATATCCTCCAACCCCCCCCCCCCCCCCCCGTGATCGACGCCCAAGCTACAGGCTATTTAAAACCAGACTAAGTACTCGTTTATACTGCTGGGTAAACATGGCGGGGCATCGATGAGACGTTGAACTCGACGGGGTCTCGTGATTAGAAGTCAAGGGCTAATCTGATCGTGCTTTAACATTTCCAGCTGTCCAACTTGATTTCTGATAATTTCCTCCTTGGCGGGCAAATAAACTATTATAAATCAAAGTTGAATTGCTATGCTAACATGCCCATTTTACAGGCACGAATGTTGAATTCGTGTCAAAATAATGGACCAGCGCCCTTTATTTAAATAGATATTGTGAGAATCATTGCTAGCAGGGAATCAGGCTAATGATCATGTTTTACACGAATCTCAAAATTTCCCTCCGAAGAACGTTTGCATGCTTGGTCGAAGACCCACGTCCGTTTTCAACATGTCGAAGGAGAGCGTGGCGGTCTTCGACGACCTACTCGTTTGTTCAGGGAGCCATTGTATGTCCATGCATGAGAGGCTATACCTTTCACCTATGTGCGATAATCCTCCCATTCAGATCCTCATTGGACAAAGATATTTTGCAGATACATTCCAGCGATTTGTGAATCAGCAATTGTCTAGATCGTGTGGCTAGAGCGTAGCCCGGTCTGACGGCACCATAATACCCCCGTCACACATAGCTACGCTCTCGCGCCCGCTGCCTAATCCCCATTCATAAAATTGCTACGCTCCTAATCCCCATTCATAAAATTGCGCAGTGGAAGGCGAAGCATTGTCCGAACGATGATTAAATGACGAATGAATGGGAGGATTATCGCACATAGGTGAAAGGATAGCCTCTCATGCATGGACATACAATGGCTCCCTGAACAAAAAGAGTAGGTCGCCAAAGACTCACGACCACTTTCGAGCGCTTTCGACATGTTCCAAAGCTTAAAAAGCGGGTCGTGGGGTCGGTCGTGGGTCTTTGGCGACCTAGTCTTTTGTTCAGCGAGCTATTGTCTGTGCATTCATGGAAGGATATCTATTGACACATGTGAGATAATCTTCCCCATTCAGATCCTCATTGGACAAAAGACATTTTGCAGATACATTCCAGTGATTGTGATCAGCTATTGTCTAGATCGTGGCTAGAGCGTGGCTCTGGTCTGACGCCGCCATAAGGTAATGCATAAAGAGCACGTCTGTACGTATTGGGAGTACACTCAATATAAACATATTTATCAAATAATATATAATTATTATTATATCATATTAAAGGTCCACCTGTAAAGTGTCAGATATTGCCAAAACGACATTTGAGACTTCAATCCTGTACCAAAATCATTGTCAGGTATGTCCGAACTATGTGTGAAAGTTTCATTGAAAAAGACACTGCTTTTCTGGTTAGAAAAGAGAAAATATGCGTCGGCTTGCGTCGGCTTTCACAACGAATTACTGTATGACGTTTATGAGGTTTATGACCGTTCATTAACGCCCTTGAGCTGAATGATATATATCGTCATACTAAAGGGGCATATGAACAAATCTAATCCTTTTTTATTATCATTTTACCATAAGCTAAACAACACACCAGAAGTGAGACGAGGAAGCTCCAAGTAATAAGTGGAGTTAGACTCTTTACAGGCATCTCTTTAATTGTTATATTCTGTTTAATGATTTGGGGAGACAAGGCTCCGCCTCCTCTAATATATTATTAATCTTTGGTCGATATTAACTATTGTATACAAACATTGCTGATAACACAACATGTTTGATTTACATTCGAATGATAAATGCATCACAATTGAGAATATTCACGATTGTATGCAAATCTGAAATAAATACTACAAAAAGCCACAAATACTTCCATATAATGTATACTAATACTACACATATATGGAAATCCCAGAAAACAGAAGAAAAACCTGGTGGGCTTGAAAAAAAGACGTCGAACAAGTCAAACAAACATTACTTTTATTTAACTAATTTAGTGAAATCAAAGTATTAAAACATGCATGTTTAAAGGATATATAACTGTTGAAGTATCCACAAACTTACAAAAACGGGTCGATAAAATAAATATTTATGTCATCGTATGTCCAGCGAGTGGTAGGCAATTCGGATGATAAACGTTTGATCATGAGTAAATATGCAAATTAACAATAATAATAAAGATGACTTTTTCCCCGCCAATTGTGTTAACTTTTCATTCGCATATAAAAGTGGTTCATTCAATTTCGGGAAATAAAGCTGAAAACTTAAAGCAAGTTGAACTTCTGTATTTCTATTTTGTAGATTATAAAGCATGATTTGGTAAATTCTTTTGTAGATCCTATACTCTCTGAATGTCTGTATGTAATTCAATGACAGTATCAATGGCGAAACTATAAAAGGAGAGAGAGCATATCCATGATAATTCAATTAACATAAAGCATCATCTTTTTAACAAAATTAGAGTTATAGATTTATAGAATGTCATAAACTGGTATAGGATTATAGAACTTAGTTATGTTCATTACTTTGAGTTGATAACTCATTAATTTGATAACGCTCTTGAGCTGAATGACAGATATCGTCATACTAAAGGGGCATTTGAACAAATCTAATCCTATTTTATTATTCTCTTACCATAAGCTAAACAACACCCCAGAAGTGAGACGAGGAAGCTCCAAGTAATTTTCGTGGAGTGGAGTTAGACACTTTACAGGCATCTCTTTAATCGTTTTTTATATTGTTTACTAATTGTGGGAGACAACGCTCCGCCTCCTCTAATATATTATTAATCTTTGGTCGATATTGACTATATTGTATTACAAACATTGCTGATAACGCAACATGTTTGATTTACATTCGTAAATGCATCACAATTGAGAATATTCACGATTGTATGCAAATATAAAATAAATACTACAAAAAGCCGCAAATACTTCCATATAATGTACACTAAATACTACACATATATCATGTATATGGATATCCCAGAAAACACAAGAAAACCTCGCGGGCTTGAACAAACAGACGTCGAACAAGTCAAACAAACATTACTTTTATTTCACTAATTTAGTAAAATCAAAGTATTAAAACATGCATGTTTAAAGGGAAAGTTGAGTTTTGGTAGAGAGGGCGCTAGACTACTTAATTGGTTTGTGAGGTAATGAAAAACTGAGTGTAAAATTTGAAAGAGCATAATATTTAAACAATAAAATCATCTTTGTTTGATCAAAATCGGTTCAGAAACGGATGAAATATCCATAAATATAACAATTTGTAATAAACCCGGGGCCCCGGGTTTATTAGAGAATTTTGAACCAGCCGTTAAAAATTCAAAAAAATGCTTCCTCTTTTCAAAAAAGTTACAAAATAGGTATTTAAATAGTTGTTGGTTATTTCTCTATCTAATCACTATTTCAACAAAGCATCACATGCACAATATTTTATTCAAAATGGTTGAAACCGATGAGTGTTTAGAGAGCGCCCTCTTACGTTTTAACGGCTCTTTTTGAATGATAACATGATCTTTACTACGTCATTTGTAATTTTGTGTTCCTTTCTAGTTATAACTATTAGTTTCACTAAAACTGTACTCTCCTAACCAGAACTCAACTATCCCTTTAAAGGAGCTATAACTGTTGAAGTATCCACAAACTAACATAAACGGGTCGATAAAATAAATATTTCTGTCATCTTATGTCCAGCGAGTGGTAGGCAATTCGGATGATAAACGTTTGATCATGAGTAAATATTCGCATAGAAAAGTGGTTGTTTCAATTTCGGGAAATAAAGCTGAAGACTTAAAACAAATTAAACTTCTGTATTTCTATTTTGTAGATAATAAAGCATGATTTGGTCAATCAGCTCTTTTGTTGACGTATTCTATAATCTCTGAATGTCTGTATGTATTTCCATGACAGTATCAATGGCGAAACTATGAGAGGAGAGAAAGAGCATATCCATGATAATTCAATCATCTTTTTAACAAAATTAGAGTTATAGATTTATAGAATGTCATAAACTGGTATAGGATTATATAACTTAATTATGTTAATGTTTACTCAAGGCGTACCATCCATACCAGTTATTACTTAATGAAATTCAACCTTGATTTGATAACTCATTAATTTGATATTTGTTTAAATATAACAACAAGTTTTTGGTTCACCCAAACTTTTAATGTATTAAAGGTCCAAACGACCTAGGAGAATATAAGCCTTTGTACACAAATATGATATTAAATTTTGTTAATGAATATAAATAAGTTTACATTTGCATTGACAATTAACATCTTGATGAGGTACTCTCTATATATATTGCATTTGTGCATGCATAAAGTAATAACGAGCCATAGAACAATTAAGTAATAATTTTGATGGACAAGTCTGATTACCAATTTGACAAATGAATCGTCGAAAAGTTTGTGATTTTTCGTACATCACGTTAGTATATTTGATATGTAGCATAATGATATACTGTATAGCATTTGTAAGGCGCCATTTATCAATAGGTATCCTATTCAGAGACGCTGTATTATTAGCCTTAGTGATCACGTAGAGTTCAAACCCGAGAAATAAGTTTATTATCTTGCCCACTAACTCAACTCCCTGGGGAGCATACTAGCCCAATTTGCTCTACTATAATAGGGTGCTAATAGGCTAATTAAAACCCGACTAAGAACTCGTTTATATTACTCGGTAAAATGGCGGGGCATCGATTAGACGTTTAAATCGACGGGTCTCGTGATTAGAAGTCAAGGGCTGATCCGATCGTGCATCAACATTTCCAGTGGTTCAAGATAATTGCTGATTAATTCCCTTCTTGGCAGGCGTACAATATATTAAAAATCAAAGTTGAATTGCTAAGCTAACATGCCCATTTTACAGGTACGAATGTTTACTTGATTACGATAATTACCGGTCCCTTTATTTATATAGATAATGCGAGAAGCATTGATAGCAGGGAACCAGGCTAATGATCATGTTTTAACACGTATCTCAAAATTTCCCTCCAAAGAACTTTTGCATGTTTGGTATACTTGTATAATGGTACAGCACGTGTGTATACCCATTGGGAGTACATGCAATATAACATTATTTAGCAAATTATGTTTAAGGTGCACCTGTAAAATGTCAGATATTGCCCAAAATTACATTTAAGACTTCAATCCCATTCTGAAATTATTGTAAGATATGTCCAAATGATGTGTACACATTTTATTGAAAAGGAACATTGCTTTCCTGGTTGAAAAAAGCGAAAATATGAGCCAGCTTTTACAACGAATTAATGTATGACGTTTGTGACCGTTCATTAACGGTCTTAACCTAAATTAACAAATCTAACCCTATTGTATTCCTCTCTTACCATACAACACCTTACACCGCGATAAAAGGGAAATGTGGAAATGTGGTAATTTTTGGGGAGTTAGACACTTTACAGGTGCACCTTTAAAACCATGAGACCTTTACCCAATATGAACACTACGCTACTCGCGCCTCTTCGAGCCTAATCGGCAGCTTCAAGATAACTGATAAGGATATGCAGACAATTAATAGTTATTATTTAATTATTTTAAATGTTAATGAAAGATAACATGAAACAATAACCCGTAGGTAATTATGGTAATTTTGGGACTTAACGGCCACCTGCAGAGATTAGTGTACTAGATGTCCTATGTAGCATTTGCGAAAACTTCCAAGTATAAGGGGCCAGGGGTCATGCTTGCATGCCAGAATAACAGGGAAAAAAGTAGGTGCAGCATTGTACTCATTTACATACCGACGAAAGCTTTGTTGATTGGCCGATTAATAACAATTGACTGCGCATGTGTTTTATCGTTTGTCCCTGAATAACATATCAATTGATGTTGCCAGATTCTATCCAAATACAAGCTCTGTTTACAAAGGAAAGGGCTAGTTGTGTTATTTGAGAGTAGTTAAAGGGTCCGAAAATGGAGAAGCATACAGGTACGTTGTACTCTTAAACACGTTTATACTATTTTGATTCCAATTACAAATTGCATAATCTGTTAACTAATTTAACACAACAGGTAAACATTATTTTCTACACTCGTGTAATTTTGGTTGATGATATATATGTGCTTTCATTTCAGAACTCCTCTAATTTCCGAAGTACATGTATGTAGATGCTGTATAATTTAAGATATTATTACTACAATTTATACAAACATCTACAATATTTGTCCTTAAAGAACCTTAGTAACATTGTTCAAATCCTCAAAATCCAATTGAACTTCTAGCGGTTCACTCAAACCTTGTTGTAATTTAATAACAATGAAAAACATGGCAGAGGTTTCGGTTTTTCAAATTTCCCTTTCGTTAAAATGATATTTATAATTGAAGTGTCCAGATGTCAAATTATCAAATGGATCGTCAGAACCGTGTACAAAGTGAGTGCAATGAGTTAATGAATGTTACTTTGCATTTTTGCTCATTACTCTGCCCTATGAATTCCATTTTACTTGACATTTTCAAACAGCACGCAGTGGACATATCAAATAACAACAATATATATTGTACCAACACTCATCACTTGTTGCACAAGTCTATAAAGTTACTAGATCCCTTAAATGCTGTAATCTGAAAGTACAGTGCTTTCATTTTTACATGATCTACAAGTTATCCCTTCTGTTGATTGAAATGTCTGTGATTTATGTGAATGATGTCTTAAAAGTTGCATTTTAAACGCTCCCAACAAAATAGATACCTCACTTGTATAACCGTCCATGTGAAATAATACAACATAACGTATCTGTAGGTTAAAATAGTTGGACAAATTCCGTTTTGAAATTGACTCGCTGAGCAATAAAATGTACGAAGTGAAAGAAAGTGTGTACTCCACACAATGGCGAACCCAGGATTGTTTCGGGGGGGGGGGGGGGGAGGGGGTTATAGCATCGGCCAAATTTCCGAGACCGAGATCAGGACCAGTCAAAGTTTTCGAGGCCGTTACCAAGACCACTGTTTGAGAATCGTGTAAGCGGGAGGGAGGAGTTGGAGTTCGAGGCCGAGGCGAGAATTCTTCACAATTGTCGAGGCCGAGACCATTGGTAATGAATAATGATGGTCGAGACCGTTAAAATAATGTTCTCGAGTCCAGGTACAAATTGTAAAGGGGCGTTCAAGCTCCCCAAAACAGTCATTTTTTGGACAAGGGTGAGGGGGGGGGGGGGATTTTGTCGACACTTTGTCCCAGGTTTGGCTACCAGAATATGAATTTTTAGTTCGGACTGAAGTGATATAAATATGCTGACAATTAATATTTATAATTGACTTATTTTTAATTTTAATTAAAGATAACATGAACCAATCACCCGCAGGGAATGATGAATACCGGCTAGTGTTGTGATATTTTTGTTTATAATGGCAAGCAACCCATTCCGGTTTTGGCTTATGGAAATTGGTCCAAAAGTAAAATCATGGTCCATGACAAGATACTCTGAGCATGATTTAAATGGTTCCTGACCAAAATGTTTCGAAGCAAAATGCTTATCATATTAAAGGGATCCAGTAACTTTTATTGAGGTGTGAACAAAACTGACGAAGAGTGGATACAATGTGTATTTCCTTTATCATGATATGTCCACTGTGTGAAATGTTAAAATTCCATGGTGAATAAGTGTCAAATATGAACGCGTAATGAGCTAAATGTCAAGTGATATTCACCAACCCATTGCACTGACTTTGTACACAGTTAACATTCTGCAAAAGAGATTTCTGAATTCAACCACTTCACTAATACATATCTTTATAACAAAAATGACATTTTTGTTATAACCGAAACCGGTTCTAGGTTTATATTGGTTAAACGTGTACATCGAAGATGGTGTGAGAACCGCAGCGCTAATCGTACTTAAGTTAATTTTGGGGATTTCGATAAATGTTAGATCAAAACAGCAATATTGAAATAACAATGCTTTATATATATTTTTTGTTTTATATATAGAATCTGCGCTGTGGAGATGGATGTGGCTGTCCATTTTCCTACAGTTATGTATCGCTCCTGCTCTATCACAAAGTAAGTTAACGAATTTACTCTTATATTTGGGATTACTAACGCTTCAAGTGGTGTAGCGTTGGTATATACATACTCTGCAAAAAAAAGAAACGGGACACTTGTTTATGTTCAGATATTTCATATTTAGGTACGATAAAGTGTACTTTATCATATATCACGTTAAAGGGAATTTAGTCTCCTACAGACAGGGTATTAATTTAAGGTGTAATCGTTAATGCATGAACTGTACACGGCTTAATTTATCCCTTAGACAGCGTATCGTAAATATTTCTTTTACGAAATGGAAATTTGGAAAAACCCAAACCTGCTTTTTTTGCTACATGTAACGTGTCTATGACAAGGTCTTAGATAATCAAATAAGTTTGTTTAGGATATGCTACTAAACATTTTTAACGAAATATCAAATTCATAGTTATCCGATTGGAATTAATGCATAACAGTATATGAGAAAGGTTTTCATTCAAAATCCTAAAGTCTTTGCAAAGTTTGGTGAAATTTACAAAGAATGAATACCCAGGCTAACCAAGGAGATCATTTCTTATACCTCATTCGGCTTACCAAAACTTCATCAGTTTAGCTTTGTTGAAAGACAACTATCGACGAATATATGAAAAATAAATAAAATATACCTTCTTCAAGGCACATAGTTCGGATAGGCCTAATATTGCTTAAAATAATTATTGAAGCTTAGAGTTCCACTACCCCTGTATCATGTTAATACTTATCGACATGCGGTACGTTTTACAATATCTGTTTAAGTATGTAGATCATATTTGTTCATATAAAAATGGCACGCATATAACAGAGTACGCGGTACATGTAGACAACGACTGAAACATATATTTTGGTATAAATCCAAAGATAATGTACAACATGTACAAAATTATACTACTCGCTTTATAACACATATTAAACGACGTGAATATATCAGTCCAGTTTGGAATACAATTTACTTCGGTTACCTGTACATAAACGAATTATGTTTAAGTATGTTAGTTTTTTTTAGGTATTACCTTCAAATGTAAACAAAGAAAATCACCAGATTACCTTCAAGGGCTTATTATTTTGTACAAATCATCCAGAGTCCTTCGTTCAAGTTTAAACAATATTTTAGTTCAATGGCCCGAATTGTCCCGTAACTATGGTCCCCGGATAAATTATAATCGTTTCCTTTTTATTATCAAGTCAATCCCTTGAAAGCTGCTTATAAGCATCTGGACAATGGGCTCTTTGAAATTCAATTCTTAACATTATAACAGTGACACATGTCACCAGCAATACAATGTCCAGGATGATCCATGACACAATTTGGATGATGACAGGATTTACCATAACTACCATTAAGCAAGCAGTTCAAAGGGCCCATTGTCTTGATGCTTACAAGCAATTCCCAAGGGATTGACTTGATAATTAAAGAAAGCGATTAAGAATATGTCCGGGGACCATAGTTACGAGACAATAACTATGCTAAAGCAAAGTGTCACCGGTAGTCTTTGTATTTTAGGCCAGGCACAAGTTGAGAATACGAGCCAATATGTTTAAAGCAAGACATAGGTTCAGCGGTCTATCATGTTTACTGCACCTATGCTCTGGAACAAACTTCCTGTTAACCCTAAAAAGACTGGGGGGCTGATTTAGCCCCCCCCCCCCCCCTCCTCTATTTTCGCGATAATTCCGCAACGGACTTTATGAGTTTTTTCATTGAAGTCTTGCGCAACTTTTGAGACCAAATTTGCGACGACCGGGTATACCGTTCTAAAGTCACGTGACCTTTTGTAAGTGAGCGTCGGCCTGAAAATCGCTAAATTTTGTGATTTGTGTACAAATGGAAATTGATTTGTTCCTAGAAAAGACAAAATCTTCATTATTTTTCATTCTAATCACTGCAATCATTTAATTTGGGGCTAAAAATGGTTGAATAATGGTCAATAATTATTTCCATTGAAAAAAACAATAAAAACATAAGTCGAAAAAACAAAGAAATACATAAGAAATGCAATTTTCGCATAATTAATTAGCTCTAATTAGCATATTATAATTAGAACAAACAATTTAACTATGCAATATTGAATGGCTCATGGACATCTATCACCATGCCAAATTTGGAGTTGATTGGAGTTTCGATTGCCGAGAAAACTACGAAAAATACAAACAAATACAATTTTCGCATAATTAAGTAGCTCTAATTAGCATATTCTAATTTTTTTTTTTTTTTTAACTACGTAATATTGTAGACCTTATGGACATCTATCACGATGCCAAATTTGGAGTCGATCGGAGTTTTGGTTGCCGAGATCTTAGGTGGGGGGGCCCTTTTAGCCCCCCCCCCCCCCCCCCCAGTTTTGTTAAGGTTCAAAATAGCCCAGTCTTTTTAGGGTTAAAGGTAATAGTGTCCACATCCTCAAAATCTAATTGAAATTCTAGCGGTTCCCGCATACCTTGATTTATTTGTATTAACAATTAGAGCGTGCGACACCCTTTTTTTTTTATTAACATTTGGTTTAAAAGATATTTACGATTTAAATTTTCGGATATGAAAATGTACAACGTACAAAGAAAGTGTCATTAGTATTTTATAAAGTGAATGTCACCTTGCATTTTCGCTGGTTTTTCAGCCTAATAACACTCAATTAATTTACATTTTCAAATTATTACTTCCTTGACATATCCGATCATAGCAATATACATTGTATTAACCACGCTTCACATTATTGCACTTGTCAAAAAAATTACTGGATCACTTTGATATTAGAGAATGTAATGGAAAGCAACAACTTCGAGCAAGTTTGAAAGCTTAACTGTTTGTTGTAAGTGACTTTTAAGTTCTAATTATCATATTTTTGCCTAAAATACTCTTCTATGTCTTCCCCCTTTTCTTAGATATGTATATATATGGTCGATTCCAACGAAAAGTGTACACGGCATGTTCAGACCTATTTGATTTTTTGGGAAGGTCCTACAATCTTGATTTTTCTTTGGGCAGATGCATCTTGGCGAGACCTTTCGCGCCATACAAAATTTGTGACCATTGCATTTATATTGTTGTCTTTGTCTTTCTTTAAAAAATCTCTTAACGTTTTTTTGAGCGGTTAAAATCTTAGAATGAAAACTTGATACGAATTGGTTTATTTTTACATGGGAATTTGTTGCATATGTCAGGACTCATTATATGAGTTTTTGTAAGTAACTGGCAATCATGTGATTTTTTGTGAATTTTTATCCAGTGGTAAATTTTACGCGTTGCCTACGAATACATTTTTTAGCACTCATAACCTTATTTAAAAATTCGTCACACGATTGAAAATATGTGCTCATCTTAAACCCTCATGTGTCTACTATTGAAATGCATTATCAAAAATCCTAGTGTTTTTATTGTATAGCCGTCAGAAACGTCAAAAGCTGAAAAGGCCCGTTTGGTAAAAAAAATGGCATTACCTACGTATACACTTCAGCATGTCGTAGCTTCAATATGTATGTAGATTAGTGGGAGATAACTTAGGAATAGATGGAATATAGCATAACGCTAATATGTGCAAGGATTTATCATTTTCAAATAATGATTTTAGGAGATATTCAACAAAATGTGTTGAATTCGTAAGTAAATTTTAACAAATTAAACGTTACTTACGAATACAAACATGACATAGGGAGTTTGATTCCTGCGCTGACATTATTTCAAACGGCAATATCACGTAGATATTTTGGCCATTTGAAGAAAATGAGCGTGTTATGGTATGAAACAAATTTCCTTTTCATGCGTTATAATATTCATATTTGTGGGGCATTTAGATTA
Organism: Echinarachnius parma; assembly: GCA_037951105.1. Classification (NCBI taxonomy): domain Eukaryota; kingdom Metazoa; phylum Echinodermata; class Echinoidea; order Clypeasteroida; family Echinarachniidae; genus Echinarachnius; species Echinarachnius parma. Next base: position 22,844 of record JBAMJV010008139.1, read on the forward strand.
CGAGCACATCAGGTTAAAAAAGTTACTTTTTTGCCTCATTTAACATAAAACCATTTTCTCCTCCTTGTTTAACAAGCGTAATCATCATATTAATAAATAAATTTATGTGTATGATTCGAAGGCATCCTTTGGCAATAGATTGAAATAAAAATAACGATAGTCAATGCTTTAATAAGAACATTAATGTGGCATTTTATCATGGGGACACTCTGTATTCGTAGGTAAAATATACTCGTAGGTAACAAGACAAAAGTTAACTTTTGGATAATAAAGCCCATTTGGATGTCACAATCAACCTGATAAGTGTGCACTTTCTAAATCAGACCAGATGCTTTCATCACCTTGTGTTCCACTGAAAATATGATTTTTTTTTTTTTTTTTTACAAAGTTCCGAATTAACAAAAATAAAAAAATTAATTTAAATCGGTGAATACAATTTTTTTTTAAACCACATGCATCTGATGGCCCACTATCTGCATCAAGATGAACGGCCCATTCGATCCAAAAGCAATTGCGGTTGTTTGAATTGCATTTTGGTATTTTTTTCTATGAAATTTCCTTGTAAAAGCATATATCATGGAGTCTGTGTACTATCTACGTTGACGTATGCACTATGATTTGGGGCGAACAGTTGTATATAAAGCACATGATAAGGCGACGTAATCGATTACTTTCATTTGTATTCCAATCACACGAGAGATTGAATCCGATATGGCTCTTTATAAAGTAGGTAAAATACCGAGGAACACATCATTTTACATCTTAATATACTATATAAAGATGGTTAGAATGATGTATAAAATGGCACTTCATGTAATACATTGGGTAAATTATTTTAAATTATTTATCTCACAATACACCCTTACCCCCTCCGAAAATTTTAATTTAAAAACAATCAATATGTTTCGCCTAACTTTCAGCTATACCGTATCCCAATCGTTCTCCTATTACCTCAGATATATACCTTTTGTATCTTGGGTATATCGAAAATTCGATTATTTGTTGTAATATCGCAATGTGTTTTAGTTTGTATATCTATAAGATGATACAACTTAATAGCATTTTCTGTATCTAATATTTATATCACATATAACAAGAGCATGTACACTGAAATATTGATAGTGTTGAACAGGTTATGAGTGTTATAAAGTTTTATTTAACGGCCATTCCTGTTGTTAAAAAGTAAAATAACGTAATTGAAAACAATGATGATGCCATGTTGTGATGTTTTTATATGCTTCCGTTTAATTGTATTAATATTATTGCAGCCTTACATAATGTACACATAAATCTCCAAGAATAACTTCGTTTATAATATTCTTGATAAATGTAGCGCATAATAAGATTAACATTATATTTTAGCACTTTAAAATAATATACTGTAACACACAAAACTAGAAACAATACGAGTTAATCTTAGAAACATTCCAATTAAATTGGAGGGTTCGAATCAAACTCAGTAAGCTGTTGGGATATGCAAGGTTGGCCAATGTGTTTCATTAATATTCAACCCCTTAGAAACATGACAAGAGTGCTGTATGAATTTTTTTATGAATCTCACATGATCCTATATTGCATTTATCAAACAGATAATACATTACCACTCATCGTTTGAGCAATTGTTTCAAATGTATGTTTGTCATCCATACAGCTTATCGTAACTTCTATTTTATGTGCACGCTGATGTACACCTTATACAGTGATGCACCCAAATATCAAAACAAATATATGCCCTCTCTTTCTCAAAGTCGTGTTTTTATAGCTATTTCAGGAACCGTATATATTTACAGATCATACAGGTTGTTTTTCGTATAGTCCAAAATAATTAACTTTGCCTACTACAGGTATTATGAAATATATGAACAAAATAATGTTACCTACGAACACATTAGAACATTCGTTTCTGTATTACCTAAATATATCGTATCCCTAGAAATTCTAGATTCAACATAATAATGAAGAGCTTAATTCCAAAAGGCGCTAAATCCACTTTTCCAACCTAAGCGTAAAGTATAGGTTTCTTTGTCAAACTTTGCACACATGGCTATGGGACTGTGAAAATGGAACGTTCCGTATTTTGATTTCGGATGTGTAATTTGTCCTAAAATCTGGATTCTAGATAGCTACGAAGCTTATTCATGTATTGATAACGCTAACTCACTTTTTATGGAAAGTGGATTAAGCGCCTTTTGGAACTAATCTCTTCTATTCTGACAAAATATTTGCAGTATCAATGATGTGGATAATATCAAGCAACAAAACGAATTCAAATAGTCAGGTTTAAATGTCCAAATGTTCACATTGAATACATATTTTGTTTTGAGGACACCACTTATAGTGTCAATGTAAATATTTAAGAAGTCTTTTATCACCCAATTGATTGTAAGCACATTTGTATGATCGTATCTCACTTAGAACTGACAAGGGACCCCCATATTTCGTGATAGTCACTGTGAATACAAGGGTTTTGTTACCTACGTATAAAGTAAATTACATGTTGCCTACGAATACTTATTTTTCACGTGTCATACGTGTCATATTTTTGCGCACAAACCTACATTTGATATTTTTGGAAAGGGTATTTCCCACTCTTTAAAATAGTGGAAAATAATTCTGATTCACATCTTATTAAAGAAATTATGAAAAGTGATACAACCTCATGTTTTTAAAACAGGAAAATCTCATCTCACAAATAAAACATTTGAACTTGAACATTTATAACATAGTGATGTTTAAGGCACAATATATGAATGTATTCCAAGATTAGCATCTTATAGATGAAATCAAAACAAATGTTTGCATGAAACAGATTAATTTGGAGTTCCATAATCACATTTTAAAAGTAATTCATCTGCATTCGTAGGCAACGTTAGGAAATGTACCATTAACTTCTCAAGGCCATTACTTGGCCGTTCGGAGAGATTAGAGATGGCACTTTTTTCTGGTTATAGTTGACATCACTGGCGTACTGGTGGGGGGTCATGGGGGGGGGGGGGGCGCTTGACCCCCCAAATAAATTCAAATCATGGCTTTTATCTAATTCGATAAAAGTGATTGGAAGAAAAGAGTATTTCTTTAGACAAGAAAACTCAGATCTTACTTCATGTCAAGTCAAATTTCCTTCCCAAGTATGCACCAGATTGCATAATTTCAATTAAAACATTGCAAAAGCACCTTTACCGTGCACCCACCTACCATCACACCCTCCCATCACCCTTCCCCCTCTCGGTCCCTCGGGAATCGGTCTTGTATACGTCTGGAATACAATGTTCATGTTTTGTCATAAAATAATGCTTTTGATGCACTGTTTGAACTGAATATGTCACTTTGCGAATATTATTTTGGGTGTGCATTTTTGTTTTTCTTCACGAATCAATCATAACCTCTTCTGGTTAAGAATCATGACGATGATGACGCACTAACGCACCCCGGGGGCGGGAGGGGGGGGGGGGGGGGTACTCACGTATATTGGGTATACGGGGATGTGCCGCTGGGAACGGTGACTTTTACAAGAAAGATCCTTAGACATGGGTCCCATTTTCATTTTTAAAATCCTTAGACATGGGTCCTTTTTTCATTTATTCCTTTCCCCTCTTTTCTCCCTCATTGTTCCGGGATTTTGGGATTTGCCGATGTGAAATTGCTAAAATTTTCAAGCTCGCTCCGCTCGCTCGCATACATGATATTTCACAACCTTGGGTGTTATATAACGCCATATCATAAGTAATAAAAGGAATATACCCATACAATATTGAAACAAATGACAATTTTCCGCTGTGAAATTGCTAAAATTTTGAAGCTCGCTCCGCTCGCTCGCATACATGATATTTCACAACCTCGGGTGTTATATAACGCCATATCATAAGTAATAAAAGGAATATACCCATACAATATTGAAACAAATGACAATTTTCCGCTGTGAAATTGCTAAAATTTTGAAGCTCGCTCCGCTCGCTCGCATACATGATATTTCACAACCTCGGGTGTTTATAATTATGTTACCCTTCATAACGCCATATTGTAAAAACGAAGATACCTATACAATAATATTGGAACAAAAACATTTCCGATGTGAAATTGCTAAAAATTTCAAGCTCGCTCCGCTCGCTCGCATAAATGATATTTCACAACCTCGAGTGTTTATATATTACCCTTCATAACGCCATATCATAAGTAATAAAAACGAATATACCCATACAATAATATTTAAACAAATGGCAATTTTTTCGCTGTGAAATTGCTAAAAATGTTAAGCTCGCTCCGCTCGCTCGCATTATTAATATTTATGCAAATTACCGCATCACAATTGAAGACTATTCACTGTTTTCAATCATATGAAAATTTGAGAATTTCACCTCCGATATGCACCAGATAGCTCCATTCTAGTGTAAAAATTGCCCTCCCCCCACTCGGTCGCTTCGCACCCTCAATTTTTTACACTTTCGCCCTCCCTAGGAAAATACTCTGGCGCCGCCCCTGTAGTATGGTACAGTTCACTAATAATACAAAAATGTATCCAAAAAATGCAAAATGATTGGCCATTGTATTATATTACAGCTAAAAAATGTAATATTCGAAAGTTCGAAATCCTTAGACATGGGTCCATTTTTCACAAAAAATCCATACACATGAGTACCTATTTACAGCAAAAGGACCCTTGTATGTGGGTAAGGGTTGGGATGTCTCAGCCGCACAACCCCGTCCTACTATAATCTGAGTACCCCCCCCCCCCCCCCCCGGACAACGCACATTATACTAAATGAAGTCAGAATTTCCTTTCCAGGTACATGTATGGACCAGATTGCACAGTTTCAAGTCCAAAAATGCAAAAGCTCCCTACCGTGAGAGGGGGGACACCCCCCTCCCATCCCCACCCCCCCCCCCCCCCCCGCTCAGTCGCTTCGCTCCTTCGCAGTGGCGGATCTACGGGGGGGGGGGGGTTTAGGGGGTTTAAACCCCTCCCCTTGGGCTGCCAAGTTAAATTTGTGATGTGGAAAACACCACTTACGGGGGGTCAAAATAGCAAAAAGAAATCGCCGCTTCGCGGCTCGTGGACGATGCTCCGCATCGTCATTGGTTCAAACCCCCCTTAGCAAAAAGACACCTCTTACGGGGGTTCAAAATAGCAAAAAAATCGCCGCTTCGCGCCTCGTGGACGATGCTCCGGTCGCTCCGGGCTTGGTCGCTTCGCTCCCTCGCAATATCCGGTGATGATACGGATTTGGTTCTGCCCCCCCAAAAGTTTTTGCTCATTACGCCACTGGTTGACATGTCTACTTAACATGTGCAAAAGGGTTAAACCATCAAAGCAGTTTGAAATTCGAACCTAAAAATCTGGCCGTGTACACTTTTCGTTGGAATCGACCATATATGCTCATTGAACTTAAATGCTAGATGTCGCTTCATGCAATGTTATAAGATTGGATTAATATTATTGTATAAACCTATCGTTTGTTATTGTCTATTTTACATAGAAAACATAGATATGAAGTTTACGTTGAAAAGCATCTGTGCAAATGCGGCAATCCTCTCCTGGGACGCAGTGCCGAATGCTGTTAATTACCTTGTCACATATGGCGAGTCAGGCAACCCCGATAAGCAAGTCACAACGTACTTGACTACTACTACCATCACGGGTCTTACTCCCAACATCAATTACGAATTCAACTTGCTTGCAGACACCAAGGACCATGTCTACATCTCCGGAGGAAAGATCCATGGAAGGACAGGTAAAGGCCCAGCCCCATACTGACGATTTTCACGTCGACTCGCAACGACGCTCAACTATTTACTAGAACAAATCGACTCGATTTAGCCAAGTATTTTACGAATATTCGTTCTACGTCGTTGTTCGACGGACGTGTCACTTCGTCTTTCTTTTGTATTTTCTTCATGATGCGCAACGGTTTTGAGATTGAGGAAGAACCGATACGATGTAACACGATGCAACACGACCTAAGCGATTTTCTCAGCTAATGTCAAATCATTGCGAGTCAACGTGAAATTCGTCAGTATGGGCCTAGGCCTTCAAGGCTTTGATATTTACACATTTTAAATCATGACCGCGCTGCTTGAACACTTTCTACACAAGCACTAATAAACCCTAAGGCAAAGTTATTTTGATATAGGGAGCAGAATATGGGGCGTGCTTGATCCAAATTTTTGCACAGATGGTCTATAAAGACCTAAGAATCTTGACCGTTTGTTATAAATGGGCGGAATGACCAAAATTATACGACTTACTTAAAACTTAAAACGATTAAATGGTTTTTGTTTGCTGGTGAGATGTATAAGACATGACAATGCTAAAAAATATATATAAACTAAACTAGGGGCTATACGCGCCACTCCGTGCCATTTATAGGGACATACCCGGTCTAAACACCGTACAACTCCTGGCATATTGCTAAGTGAAAACTACTGCAGTTCTTATTCCACGTCTTAACTCATTTCATGGGCGTCGATACTTACGTAATACCTATTCGTCATGGGGGATGGATCAATAGATCATCCCCCCCTGATGAATGGGTATCAATGACAAATCGACGCCCATGATTCATTTAAATCTCAAAAATAACTATTTTAACTGTCGTTAATACCGGGTGGCTGCCCCAAAGTGAAACGGGAAAAAAATGAAATGACTATGTTTCACAGGATAGATTATTTTCACAGAGAAACATTAAACAAAAACACATACATTTTGGTCGAGTATTTTTGTTGTGTTTCATGGCGTTGTCACCATGTCAGAATCCAATGTTGTTATACCTTAGCTACTGTACGACTAAACTCCGCAAAAAACGTTGAGAAAGTTTGTTTGAGCCATGGTCTATTTCTTAATTATTTGAGACCTGTATGTTTCATTGTGTTACAGTCCGTTATTCCGAAGGTTCGTTATTTCGAAGGTTCAGTTATTCCGAAGGTTCGTTATTCCGAAGGTTCGTTATTCCGAAGGTTCGTTATTCCGAAGGTTCGTTATTCCGAGGGTTCGTTATTCCGAAGGTTCGCTATTCCTTAAATCAAATCGGGTTCGTTATTCCGAAGGTTCGTTAATCCGAAAAAATATCGGGTTCGTTTATCCGGAAAAATATCGGGTTCGTTATTCCGAAGGTTCGTTATTCCAAAGGTTCATTCGTCCGAAAATAAAATAAGGTTCGTTAATCCGAAAATTAAATCGGGTTTGTTATAATAATATAATTTGTGTTTTGTTTATTTAATTGACAGCCTACATTAAGCATGCCCCTCCCCCTTTCCCTCCCTTGGCCAGACCAATCAAACATTTAAGTTTATTTTATCTCTTTATATGAAATTATAGCATTATAACAAACCCAAATTCATTTTCGGTTTAACGAACCCAATTTCATTTGAGGAATAACGAACCTTCTGAATAACGAACCCTCGGAATAACGAACCTTCCGAATAACGAACCTTCCGAATAATGCATCAAATGTTCGGATTAACGACCCCTATTTCATTTTAGGATTAAAGGGTACCACCACCCAAAAATAATATTCTTATTAAAGAAAGGTAACATCTTTAGTATTCCATTCCATCAACAAATTCACAAAAATATGTTTCCAGAAAAAAAATATATAATTGGAAACGCATCACCATTCTAAAACATGCGTTCATGCGGTCTGAATTAAACAGACTGCTATGTGTGCGGTGAAATGCAATGCGTGCAGAGCGAACGAATCGCCCGGGAATCTATTGTTTACAAACGTGCGCGTGAATAGCTGCATTGGCGCACTCGCAAATGGTTGGCCCGTATGGAACCAGTAAATAGCAGTGGTTCCGTAAGTGGTGGAAATTAATTGCTTTGTTTATGAATTACACAACCCTTTGCAAAATGTTGGGTATCTATTTGATATCACAAAACGGTACCAAAACATATAATAATGTGTTGTTCTTTGCCTGGTGGTCCCCTTTAACGAACGCTCAGGTATACGAAATTTGCGTGTTCGGAATAACGAGCCTTCGGAATAACGAAGCGCACCAGTTTCATTGTATCCATCCGTGCATTGCCTATTTTCCTCTTCTCTAAAGTGACATAACTTTTGTACCTGATTCATGGCTGAGTAACTCCCCTTTCTTTATGGGTCTTTATGGGTCTCTCAAACAGAATGTGCCAACATGTCCCATTAGTCTAATGTAGTATATCATTCACTCATTCATTCACGCATTCATTGAATCACCCTGTAGCAATATAACCAATTGGACTATGCACAGAGCAAACTGTCTCTGTCGCATCTCATGTCCAAGGAGTATCGTGTACAGGGTAAATGTGCTGACACGAGAAGCATTTTGTATTTGTTTTAGCCGGTGTGTCCGTAGTGTGATCTCTTATAACTGCTCGTCAATGTGTTCCTCATAACTACATAAACCCTTAGACTCTTTCTCGTTAAAATATTAGGCCGTTATTTGATTTTGCTGTGAAAACAGTGATGACGACCGGTCATTTTTCCTTACTAACTGTATCCTTATTTTATTGGATTGTTCTGATATTCTAGATGCGTCGGTGAGCTGTAAAGGAACAAGCTCTTCCGCGTCAATGATGGTCGTGTCCGTACTCTTGGGCGTTCAGGTCGTTCTCTTCGCCATGTGATAGCGTGCTGGGATTCAAGGATATAATGAGAACGACGTTGAATGGCACATGGCATATGCACAATGAATTAATTATGTTGCTTCGCTTAATAGTTATTGTCGCATAATATAATTTGCATTCATTACTTGTAGTGTTGCTGTGTTTGATAGTCTCACGCAAATAGTCGCCATCATGTCATACTAAATAAAAATGTGTACATGATAATTCTCTCGGACTTCGTTTAGGTAATTTAACTTTTCCAAAATGTACTATGAATATTGTTTCATCAACTCCAGTGCACCGGGATAGCGTGACTGTGTAATACAAAATTATCATTAGAAATTTATATTTTTTAATATAGTGTGTTTAATCCATTCCGGTATCATCGGAAACAGTCATTGCCAGATAAAACTGTAAATAAAAAAAATATCTTTACTCAGTATAATTTTATGTCCATGGAAGATCACGTATGGTAAAAGAAACCATTTCTCATTTTGTACATCCATAATGTAACATATACATGTATAATGTATAATCTCAACAGTAATTGTCCCTACTAAATTAAAATTGGCAAAGATTGTTTCTATTTATAAATTGGCAAAGATTGTTTCTATTTATAAATCAAAAGATATTTATTGTATTGATAATTATAGACCTATTGCTTTATTACGTACTTTTGCAAAGATATTCGAAATGATAATCCATAAACGATTGCTTGTTTTTGTATTACATAATAATTCCTTAACTGATTATAAATTGCAAAACATTGACAAAGGGTATTATTGTGGTGGTATCTGTATTGACCTCTCCAAGGCCTTTGACACCATTGACCACCATAATATATTGATCAGGAAATTACAACACTACGGTGTCCGAGGAGTGCCATTAATATAGTTTACAGGTGACTTAAGAAAAGTAAAGCAGTGTGTGGTGGTTGATGGTGTCCAATCATCTCTCCAGAAAGTACAATAATAACATTGAGTCAAAATTTAATTAGTGAAATGAGGAAATTTAATGTATGGCATAAAAGTAACAAATAATGGTTGAATTATGATTTTAAAAAAAATGTTATATTTTGCACAATATACAAGAGGGTTCCCGAGGAAATTCCTATTTGTATTGAACAAACCAAATTAGAACGTGTTTACACGGATAAATTTCTGGGACTATTCATAAATAAATGTTTAGATTGGAAAAGTCATATCGATAATGTATCATCAACAATGTTAAGAAGCATTTGGAATTTGTTAAAATTAAGATATTTTGTTCATTATGATTTAGTAGTATTATTCAATAGTTTAATACAGTCCCAGTCCCATTAAAACATGTTTAATGAAATTGAGCATCTTACAAAAAAAAGGCAATGAGAATAATAACGAAATCAAAATTTGATACACCAAGCTTGCCATTATTTTTTCAAATGAATATTCTTCTATTGATAGAACGAATAAATATGGATACCCTCTTTTTCATGTATGTACTAAAAAATATTGCTCCAACGTTTTATTTTGAAAATATCTTTAAAGGGATAGTTGAGTTTTGGTAGAGAGGGCGCTACACAAAATTTTTTTTTTGTGAGATAATGAAAAACTGAGTGTCAAATTTGAAAGAGCATACAATTTTAATGGCAGAATAAACTTGATTTGATCAATATCGGTTCAGAAACGGCTGAATATCCATAAACATAACCATTTGTAATAAATGTGGGGCCCCACAAGTATTCGATAATTTTGAACCAGCCGTTAAAATTCGTTTTAAAATGCTTCCTATTTTCAAACATTTCAAAAGAGATTTTAGATATTTGTTGATTATCTCTCTATCCAATCACTATTTCAACAAAACATCACATGCACAATATATATTTTTTTTTTTATTTAAAATGGTTTAAACAAATGCATTTTTTGAAAGCGCCCTCTTTAGTTTAAACAGCTCTTTTTGAATGATAACAGGCTTTTTACTTAGTCGTTTGTAAGTTTTGTATCCCTTTTGAGCATGGTGGAGTTATAATTATTAGTTTTCAATGTAATGGTGAAGGTTTTGGTTACTAAAATTCAGTTTGACTAAAACTGTACTCTCTCTACCAGAACTCAACTATCCCTTTAAGCCTAATTTTGTTTATCATGCATAGCAAACTAGAACCAGCCGAAATATACATCAAACTCTTGTTCGCACAATCTGTGCACTCTACTTGTATGCAGGCTATATAAAACATGGAATTTATTGAGTGAAAATACTAAATCAAGTTCAACTTTAACTCGTTTTAAATGTTTACGGAAAACATATCTCTTTCAAAACCTGTAAAAGTGAAAACTATGATAAATATAATGTCACCTTCAAATCAAATGAATGTTATCTGACTGATGTGTAAGCATGGTATTGTGTGTATTTTATAATTATGCGTTTCTTTAGGTTATATGAATTGAACATTATTGTATGTTTTGCATGTATAAGCAGGCCCTGTCAATAAGCATTTGCTTCCTTTGGGGCCGAATCATTTATAATTTTGTAACATAAAATACTGATGTTTAATTATATTTTTATAATACTTAATTAAATTTGTAGTATAGTTTGTATATATTGTACATTATTGCCTATGCATGATTGAATAAACTGGAAACTAAACTATATTTTGACAGTTAGGGTCACAATTTTGTTAGCGATGTGTTACATCATTTTCTTTACTTAACATTACGTTTCACTAAGTTAGCCGTGATCTCCACCACGGTGGAAATCAACTCAACCATTTTAATAGCTTTCGTCAACATTCCATGCCCTGTTAACTGCCCCCCGAGACCTAGTGGTATTATAGAGATAATCTCCTCCGGTTACACGCAGTAAACCGATAAGAACGGTGTAAACGGTGATACAATTCTACTAGAGGCACGAATCTCTCAACCTCTCCTCAGGCCTGAGAAGCGGTTATTTTCTAACTTGGGTGAAACGTAATGATTTGTTTTTATGTTTAAAATCCATACTTTTATGAATATGTTTTACAATAAAATCATGTAAGTAATAACTATACGCTACTTCTGACATTTCTAAGCAAGATTGAAAACATGTCTAATCATTACCGAGGTTATATTAGATTCTGCTTTTATTTCATCCAGTATTCAAGAATAATGTTTAACCCTTTTGGGGTGCAATTGTGTAGACTCTAGCTACAATATTCAGAGAATCACAATAATTGGCATGTGCCTCTCAATTCTACACAATAATCAAGTGCATAATACATTGTATAATACGCTCTAGATTTATAATCTTCCTTCCTTTTCTTAGTATATTCAAAATAAATTAATAGGTAATTATACAATTTGTGGAATCGTGTTTAACTAAGAAGGAAAATTATAACATAGTAAGTAATGACTTGCATTATATAGCGCTTACATACAGTACTATTACCTATCGTCATCAGGTGCAGTTCAAACCCACACAATGATATTGACTTCTTTCTCAACTCTCCGTAACTATAGGGGACTTGGTCAGGTGGCTCCTTGCACCCATAATTCAACACTCAAGAGAGATTAATACAAATAACAAGTGCATATAACCGGTATATATTAGTTACGATGACCTTTAATAAACAATAATAAGACAATTAAAAAATAATAGAGTATGCTTCTTAATATTTCCAGTATCGGTTGTGTGATATCTTACGCTTACATTAATCGTGTTGACTCGTATTCATGAGGATGATAATTTAAGTATAAATTAATAAAAACACGCATAATAATAACCAAAATAATATGTGAATAAAGTCACTCGTGTCGCAGTTCTTTTTAATTTGAACCTGTTGCGGAATGATCCGTGTGTTCAAATATGGGATGCAGTTTATGTTTCTTTGTAGGGTACCACCACCCAAACAATAGTATCCTTATAAATGAAAGGTATCATCTTTAGTATTACCATTCCATCAACAAGTTCACCAAAATTATGTGTCCAGAAAAAATATATAATTGGAAAACGCAATGACCTAATATAATACAGCATGCGTTATTAAAGAGATCCTGTATGTTATGTATGTACGAGACTCAAGTGTGTGCATAGCAAACTGAATCTCCCGGGATTCTATTCTCTCCGAACGTAGCGCGTGAATAGCATAGGAGCACTCGCAATCTGTTTGGCCCGTAATGGAACCAGGACACTAGAAGTGCGTTCGAATAAGTGGTGGAAATCAATTGCTTTGTTTATGCATAACATATTTTTTTGTAAAATGTTGGGTATCTATTTGATATAAAATGACGGTACCAAAGCATATAATTTATGAGTTGGTTCTTTGCCTGGTGGGTCCCGTTTAAATCAGAATTGGGTGACTTGTGTTTGGTGCACACATGATTGTGTTTTGATGCTTATGTGGTTTTTGGGTTCGAAACCACCCCCCCCCCCCCCCCCTTTGATGAAAAGGGCTGTTTTGAGGGGGTACAAAATGTAAATGGTCATGACCATTATTTACACATGGTCTCGGGCCCCGAAAACCCAGTGAGCCTCGGTCTCGCCCTAGACAATTTGTTTAAGGATCTTAGAATCGGCTTCTAAAAATCTTCACCCCTCCACCTCAAAAATCTTTCACCGGACATCCCCCCCCCCCCCCCTCTCATCCCTAGAATATGTTGTTCGACGAAATATCCCCCCTCCCCCCCTTGAAAAGCTGCTGGGTACGCCACTGATTGAATGTATACATATGCTTTTTTGTGTTCTTTTGATGTAGTGGGTTGTACTGGGTTGTGTGTAGTTCGTGTGCGTGTGTATGTCTGTGTTTATTAATGCATAATAAAGGGGGGGACACTTCCCTAAATAAAGTAACAACATGATTATGTTTATCGGATAGGTTGTTTTTTTCCGATACCATACCAGGACAAGTCCTTTTAGTAGTGTAGTTTTTTTTTAGGGCGCTGTGAGTGACATCATGTCAGGTCCCCTCTTTTGTCTATCTGTACCGTGTTTGATAAATCGCACTAACTGCGTTTTTTGTGTGGAGATATCTAAGTACTTTACTTTACATAATCATTATGAAGTTCAACATTATGTGCGAAAGCAGGTTAATTTGTGTAGTATCTCTCTGAATGTATGGGCTCAAAATGACATGTTGCAAAGTGTAACCGTATTGCCGTTCGGTGATGTGCTAAACAGGGCATACAAACACGGGCAAAAGAGGGCGCTAATATGCCAGTTCTCGCTGGTTTGGGATAGGATTAGGGAATTTGATGCATTTTCAAATACATGCATTTGAGAGAGTTTTCTTGTAATGCACTGTCTGCAGACACACATTTACCTTAATGGATTACAAATGATAAAAAATCATATTAAAGATAAATGTAGCGAATTTTCCCAATAGTACAAAATGTAATGATGATAGGAGGTACGGGTGTAATAAAACGATATCGCGTTCTAATTTGTGCCTTCGTGCAGCAGGCGCAACAAGGTACGGTCCTACATGCAATTTGTCCTCGTGAAATATTTGTCCCGAGTCTAAGTGTGTCTCCCTTTAAAAAGGGCACACATTGTTTCGATTTTTGCTAGTCGGTGAAGAGAAAATTGTGACGGTGAAGACAATAACAACAATCCTCTCATTTACGGGGTTTTGAAGTGAAAATTAAACTTTGAAAGGCATGTTTGTTAGACATTCAAATTCCCACTAATTATGTTGTATGGTACGTCCACTGAAAACAAATCGGAATTCATTTCCATGAATCGAAATTAAAACATTGATTAACGAGAAGAGAGTTAACTGCAGATTAACAGAGAATGGACTGCTTAATAC
>JBAMJV010008140.1:0-61953 GCA_037951105.1 Echinarachnius parma
TAAAACATTTAATTTTTAATTCTTACCAAATATTGGGGCCAAGAAAGTGGGCTGGGAAGTTGGGCCTGATGAACAGAGAGAGGTACATGATGTATGATCTTGGATCAGAACTTCCAATAGGCCAGCAATTCAGCCACTATCAAGCTTGTATTTCTGTCAAGAAAAAAATACAAATGTTACACTTACAATGTTAACATTAATAAAAAATGGGCAGTTATGTAGTTAAAATGTTTATTTTCAGTCAATATCAATATCTGTAATACATAAATAGATAAATCTATACACAATCAGATGAATCAAACAAAATACAAGTTATGTTCTGCATGTCAAGTGCAATGATTAATGTTATAATTTGATTTAGTTCCAAGTAGCATAGTTCTGTAAGAATGGATGGACAGATCTACAAAGAAAAAGTTAAACAAGTTAAATATCTAATGTCCAATGTACAGATGTTGTAGAAGACATTCCATGCCCAATAAACTTCCTTTAACTTAAATCAATTTTTGTGCAGGCAAGCTTAAAAAGTAGTTCCTGATATATATATTTCATTGTTTTCCCTGCTTACCTGTGGCCGATCTGCTCTCCCAAATATGTCATCATAATTTTCGCTGACAAAATTAGCAAGAATCTTGATATCTTCTGTAGAAAGATTTGATTTTCGGCTTGATTCCTGTAAATTGAATGAGATAATAGAACAATAAAAAATAAAAATACACATCAGAATTTCAATAATTTATGACTGAAATAACACTAGCACAAGTCTAATGATCATATCTGTTAAAATTCTCAAATAGGAATGAAATGTGTACTAGTACTTCCGTCTACTACGTTCTCTTCTTCTCCTTGTCTTTGCGATCCACGGCCTTCTGCTTCTGCTGGTCTCTACTTCAACTTGTACGTTATTTTAGGATTTAGTGTATTGGATTAGTTTTGTTCGCTTACTGTCACTGGTATTTAATCTCAACTACCTGGGGAGCATACTAGCCGTGCGCGTGCTGCCACTGATATGATAGTGCAAAGGCTAATTAACACAACGTCACAAGTCGCGATACGACTCGGAGAGAAGTCGAGGTGGTGCAGAAATCACATATTTTGATTTGGAATGGAGCGAAAAATTTTCATTTTTATCTAGCGCCAAGTTACACTTTACATCACATAACAATTAACATTGTGTATTAGGCCCCACCACTGCATGCTATAGTGCTATACCATTATAACATATAAACCTAACCCTTATTTAGTGGCTATACTCGTGGCATATAAATTTATAATGATATTAAAATGATTAATTATTAGCATAATTTATTAGGCTGGCGTTCTGCAAACTCACAACACAAAGGTCAAAGACAAAGTCTTTGACAGCAAGGGCAAGGATTGTAATTGTAGACCAGAGACAGTCTACCATATCATGGCTGCAAGTTATGACAAAGAAAGGTGTTAAATTTTAGAGTTTAGTATTACTCGAGTAAGATCAAGGGCAAGGACAAGGTCAAGGAGTGAAGGAGGTTTAATGTTATTTCGCGTTTATAGCCAGGGAGACGGGGTTTTGGACATAGTAGCCACCGCAGAGTTTCGGCGGGGTGCGATCTCGATAACCGCTCTAGTGCAATTCACGCAATAATTCTCGTGAAACAAATCGAAGGGTTTCATCGAAATATAACAATTTTCTACATAGTTTGTCAACAAATAATATGTGAGGTCGATAACAATGACATATAATAGCTGAATAACATAGCATGCAAACTCACAATCACACATTAAACACAAAATAAGATAAAAACTTACGGCCATCATTTGGTTCTTGCGGGCTTCTTGTTGTATTGGCAGATTATAGATTCAGGCTCGTCCATAAAGATTAAAACATTTTTTTTCGATGACAAGTTGTCATGAGCTTCGTGAAACGCATCTTTATGGACGATGACAACTTGTCATGATGACAAATGAGATTTGTCATCATGACAAATTTGTCATGATGACAAATAATTTCTTTGTGAAACACCCTCCTGGTGAGATATGCAAAGAACAGTATAACATTATACATATAAGAAATGTAATTTGCATCTTATTTCTATTATTATAGCTAATTAAATACAGATGGTGAAATATATAGAATATAATGTAATACCATAGGGTTGTAGCTAGGTCACTGATTTGTGCCATATTATGTGGTATTAATTATGGTATTAGTTTACCATGGAAATGTCGTGGTTCAGGGGCCGTGGAGCCAGCGGGGAGGGGGGGGGGGGGGGGGGGGTGGGAGGCTGCAGCCCCCCCCCCCCCTTTGTTTGGCTTAAAACAAAGAAATACATCAGCACAAAATAATAACTATATAGTAACAGCCCAAATGAGGTCAGCCCCCCCCCCCCCCCCTCCCCCACTTTCAAAACCTTTCCGCGGCCCCTGTGCATGGTTATCATTAAAGTACCATGGTATTACCATGGTACACATGGTAGTACCATGGTACACATACGTAGTACCATGGTAGTACGGTGGTACACATGGTAGTACCATGGTAGTACCGTGGTACACATGGTAGTACCGTGGTACACATGGTACTTCCATGGTAGTACCATGGTACACATGGTAGTACCATGGTAGTACCATGGTAGTACCACTACACATGGTAGTACCATGGTAGTACCATGACTACCATGGTACTACCATGTGTACCATGGTACTACCATGGTACACATGGTAGTACCATGGTAGTACCATGGTATTACCATGGTATAACCATGTGTACCATGGTACTACCATGTGTACCATGGTAATACCATGGTAATACCATGTGTACCAGGCGCGCCGGAAGCAGTTTTGGATTGGGGGGGCAAAACCCAAAGGGGGCTCACGATTTATGTGTTTAGGGGCTCATGCCCGACCACACTCACAGGGTTGCCAACCGCCCCCCCCCCCCCCCCCCCCTCCCACGGTCAAGGGAGCTTTTGCATTTTTGGACTTGAAATTGTGCAATCTGGTGCATACAAACATGATTTAACAACATGGAGCGAAGCGACCGAGGGCTGTGGAAGAGCCAGAGGGGGGAGGGTTTGGGAGGGGGTATCCCCCTCCCACGGGGAAGATTTTGCATTTTTATACTTGAAATGAGGCAATCTGGGGCATAAAAACATAAACCATATGCCACATTTGTATGATCCAACATCATAGCTTACAGCCAAAAATGAGTCCTGAGGGAGCGAAGCGACCGAGGGCTGGGGCAGAGCCAGAGGGGGAGGGTTTGGGAGGGGGTATCCCCCTCCCACGGGGAAGATTTTGCATTTTTATACTTGAAATGGTGCAATCTGGGGCATAAAAACATAAACTATATGCCACATTATTTTGTATGATCCAACATCATAACTTTCAGCTAAAAATGAGTCCCGAGGGAGCGAAGGGACTGAGGGCTGGGGCAGAGCCAGAGGGGAGGGTTTGGGAGGGGGTATCCCCCTCCCACGGGGAAGATTTTGCATTTTTATACTTGAAATGGTGCAATCTGGGGCATAAAAACATAAACCGTATGCCACATTATTTTGTATGATCCAACATCATAACTTTCAGCTAAAAATGAGTCCCGAGGGAGCGAAGGGACTGAGGGCTGGGGCAGAGCCAGAGGGGAGGGTTTGGGAGGGGGTATCCCCCTCCCACGGGGAAGATTTTGCATTTTTATACTTGAAATGGTGCAATATGGGGCATAAAAACATAAACCATATGCCACATTATTTTGTATGATCCAACAGCATAACTTTCAGCTAAAAATGAGTCCCGAGGGAGCGAAGGGACTGAGGGCTGGGGCAGAGCCAGAGGGGGAGGGTTTGAGAGGGGGTATCCCCCTCCCACGGGGAAGATTTTGCATTTATTTACTTGTAATGGTGCGATTTGGTGCACGTCACACAAACAGCAGAGCAATAACAGCCTACACAGGAAGTACGTGAACTGATACAGAAAAACCCACCCCAGACGTACCAAATGCAAGTTACACAACAAACTGAGATAATTTGTTTGCGCGCGAAGCGCGCAGCGAAAATTTAAAATGGATGAATAACTCAGTTTTTAAACATTAGAATTAACAAGTATTGGCTGATACATTTAATTTGTTCTTTTCCTTTCTTTCCTTCTTTTTTCTTCCTTTTTTTTTGAGGGGGGGGGGGGGGGCTTTTGGGGGGGCAAAAACGCGTTTTGCCCCCCCACTTTTTGGATTGGGGGGGCGGCCGCCCCCCCTGCCCCCCCACTTCCGGCGCCTATGATGTGTACCATGGTAATACCATGGTAATACCATGAAAACCATGGTATTACCATGGTTTTTTTTGGTAAGGGAAGTCATCGGCAATGCATGCTGGGATATATAGGCGAGGTTTTATTCCGGTTCCGCGCGTAAGTGGCGATCGGTTGACTAATACATATAAGCCAGGCCACTGTACTCAATGTTAACCTAACCGCCTGGCATCGCTCGAAATCTTGCAGGAACATGTTTGTAGATGGGCGATGAGGTGTTTTATCCTCTTTAAGCAGATTTTTTTAAAATTTTGTTTACTTGTACTGCACCCTAAAATACCTATGTACGACGGCGCTACACAAAATTGCTATAAAAAGAATGATAACTTACCTCAAATTGATTATTTATGTCGATCGTCCTTGTTAGAATCCGGCTTTTTTTTCTCGATCCGTCGGCATCGCACAGCGGGATTCTAACAAGGACAATCGACATAAATAATCAATTTGAGGTAGGTTATCATTGTTTTCATAGTAATTTTGTGTAGCGCCGACATATATGGGGGTTTCTGTGTGTAGTACAAGTAAACAAAATTTAAAAATAATCTGATTAAAGGGGATAAAACACCTCATGTCAAAAAAACTTCTTAATTTCAATCGACATCTCGTAGCACATCGCTGATCACAGTTAACGACGAACTATCAATCGCTGTGCAGAACGCGCGCACATCTTGGCTCGTACGCCAAAGTTTGACCTGCGACCTCACGCATGCGCACTGTGGACACAAATTCGGATACCATTTTGGAATTTTTGCTTCTTACCACAATCTGGACGATAAAAACCTAATTTTGTGAATAAATACACCGAATGGAGCCTCATGTATCAAGACAGTGGACCATTGATGTCCATGGATAACATCCGTCGTAAGTATAAAACCAGATATAAATTGTATAGTATACAAATATACCACATATTGAAAACTTTGATGCAAATACTCCACACAATCCGCACAGCGCGCTTCAACACGGGAAATTAACAGAATTTAGCTCCATTTTCTCGCGCTGTGTGAAATAAAACTCTCATAGCTTAATTTCGTTTAAACAATTTATACCGTCTCGGGTGGAATATTAATCAGTGATAAATTTCCTTTTCAATGGTACCAATTATGTCTCGTTTCATTACTGGGAAAATATGGCCTTTTGCCGTTGAATTTTTGGTAAAATTTGGCAGAATGGCCACTTCCCTATGGCGAATAGAAGAAATTTGACGAATTTGTACCAACCCTCGCTCATTCAGCCGATCGTATAATTTTACCCTGATACGTTTTTATACCGTCTCGGATACCAAAACAAAGATGACAAAATTACCTTTCTTCTAATGTAAGAAACATTTTGATTATTAGACGGGAAAATAGGGCCTTTTTTGTGTTTCTTGACAACTTAATTTTCCACTTTTAGCTATATTTGATTCTTTGCGTTTGCTCGTAAGGCACATAACACGTAGAAACGTGAATGCGCGAAGGACATACGTTTACGCGCAGTGTGTGGAGCGCGCTGCCATTGTCCAGGTACATAGTCCGTCTCCAACGTGAATTAAAAGCCGTTGTTGTAATGCATATAGCATAGACTTGCTTCGCGTCGTCTGCTCGTGTTAGTCTTATGCGCGTTTTCAATGGAAACTTGTTCATATGAGCTGTGAGAAAGTATAGTGGAATTATATATCTGAGGAGGGACTGGCATAGAACTATTTTTCCGAGGGGCGAAGCCCCGAGGACAAAAATAGTAACTATGCCAGTCCCTCCGAAGATATATAATTTCCACTATACTTTTGAACTAAAAGGTTGGTATATTTGTTTTATATCCCTTCTGTTTGCTCTAAGTATATCCTTCGCATGATTATAATCATCGCACAAATAAATGATTTCAATTAAACTTAAAGGGGTAGTTTAGTTTTGGTAAGGCTGAACTTTAGTAACCAAACCTGGACAATAACCTTCAAAACTAATAGTAATAACTCCACTATGCTCGAAAAGTATACAAACTTGCAAAATGACTAAGTAAAAAGCATGTTATCATTCAAAAAGAGCCATTTTGATCACGAGAGGGCGCTTTTTTAAAGGCGTCAGTTTCAACCATTTTCCATAGACAATAATGCATGTGATGTTTTATTACCAGACTGATTTTATAGAGAGAACATCAACAACTACTTAAATAACACTTTCGAAATTTTTTGAGAAAGTGGAAGCATTTTTTGAATTTTTTGAAAAAACCGTTAATTATTTGGGCCCCAAATAATTATAAGATCAGATACATTTATTGATATTTCAGCCGTTTGTGGGCCGATTTCGACCAAATAAAGTTTATTCTGCCATTAAAATTGCATGTTCTCTCAAATTTGACACTCAGTTTTTAATTACCTCACAAAAAAATTGCGATGTGCAGCGCCCTCTCTACCAAAACTAAACTACCCCTTTAAGTATTAAGGAAAACAAAAGGAAAACAAACCATTGATCATAGAACCATCACTGCACTATGTTCTGTTTGTGACAGTGACACTGGCCCCCTTAGCGCAATAGTCCTGGGCACAGAGCGCGTATTGCGCTATCTTTCCATTCATGGTTACGCGCATTAACAATTAATGCGCACACAAATGCAAAACGCGCGCATCAAAGTGAATATTCAACCCACTTTACATACACACGTGTGTAATTGAATGGGAAAATAGCTATTCGTACATTACATACATGAAATGAAAATGAACTGAATTACTGTCACGACCATGGAAGGACAACGATGCAGATTGTGCACCATTTTCGAAATTGTTTACTTCGAAAACCGCCATGTTATACATGAAATGCATCTCTAGAATATTTGTTGGAACTTGTTGATATTCACGGGTGAAAATATTCTGTATTTCGTTTTAAATTACTCTTTGGGAAATCTCGTTGAGCATCTTTCGCAAGCTAAAACAAGACCTCCGCTCGCAGGGAAGCTGTTATTACACGCATCTCTATGGGCAATATGATCTATAACGTTATTTTCCTGCTATCGGCAAAGATAGTGAAACATATTCCCCGATTTCAGATTTATAGTGGAAATAATCTTTATTGTGAGAGCCCCAATTGACCAATCACGTTTCTAGAATACTCATGAATATTCATAGAAGGGATATAATATCTTATATATGGACAGGTCTCTTAACTTCGCGCGTATCCCAACTTCGCGGATCATAGGCGAGATACGCAAAAATTAGAACACGGACACGGCGACGGAAATTTTCAATGTCAACTGAAAGAGCACACATCAATTACTCATCAACCAAAAAATTAGCAAATAAAGAGCAATATTTCTGAAGAAATACTTACTTTTTGTGGTCTTTTTTTGTAAATCACAACTTTGGTGTTCGAACAAAATTATAGAGGAGGAAGTATCAAGCAAATTAGACGGAAATCGTTCCAGTAGAACATATTTGTTGTCATCGAAAGGCTGCGCAAAATGCTCCTTTATTCGACCTACCCATCAAATTTACTTTCGGATCGCGCAATCTCCGTAGATAGCTTGACAACGCTGCGCGTGCTAAGATGCTAATGCGCGCAAAATGTTTGCATCATCACACTGCCATTGAAATGCGTGTTACGGTTTGCTACACGGGATACGTGTTAAGTCAATGGCAGGGTGCCCTATGTATTATGCGCGAAGTATGGAGACTACCGTACTTGGTGAAGAAGCTCTTGCTGATATGACATAGTCACGGAATCGGGTCATTAACACCACGAATTGTGAGTTTAAATGAAATTGTTCAAGATAAATCGAATCCTCAGAATTTGAGGGGTAATTTATTATTGTTTCATTGAGATTACTGTAATTTTCTTGATCCTAAGCCACTTTGAAAAAATCCTAATTTTTCGTGCGCGAAGTTAAGACACGGCATCGTACTATTTTTACCAATAATTGTTACGAGCGGTACACCTAACACACACTTCAATATGCCAGGCTCTGTGCTACGCACAGAGCCTGGTTAGGTTACAGAGCTCTATGCCCTTAGCTAGGGGTGACCAGGGGGGGTTAACTCAGCCGCCATGACGGTTAGGTATGCATGCGATTAGAAGCAGTTTAGCCACGTCACAAAACGTCATCAAAAGTATGACAGGCTGTGTATTTCGAAATTGATCTGGAATTAAATAATAAAATACATCACATTGAGCGGTGAAATATTCACCACCTCTTTATCTAGCGTAATCAATTTGTGTTGCCATTTTCTACTACATCAATAAGACCACTTTTTAGTTACATTTTGAGTTAAATACTGTTTATGATCGCTCAATATTTGCAGAAGAGTCGCCCTTCATACACGGATCACCGTCTCAGCCAAGGGCAAAAATTGTTCACAAATTCATCGCGCGCAAAATCAGAAATGTACGCGCTAATGACATCTTTGCCATAGAAAATGTACAGTGTGATCGCGCTTGGTAAAGTGCGCGCCTTACGCACATTCCTATTGTTTTGTCATATTATTTCCCCACAATGCAGTTTTGTGACGAACTTCCTCCGTTCAATACTGCTCGTAAACAAGACCGTCAGCCCGCCATTGTTTTATGTACAAAGGCTATGGGGTACGGTACCTACGGACAATACAGTTTACCTTCTAGTTCTACAACGGCAGTGTTGGAGTCATACTTCTATGGGGGTGACTTGCGAATGGAGAGAGAATAGTACCGTACTCCTGCGGTTACATCCGTAGCTCAAACTGATGTGGTGGCTCTAAATATGAAACTGAAAACAACAATCGTATTGGCCACCCACTTGCTCGATTGATTACGTTTCCAATTTTGAGCCACCATATATCGGACGTAACCAGTACCGATAAGACGAGTCGCAGGAATGCGATATTCTCTCTCCAATCACGTCACAAGTCGGCATAGCTTCTGGTGAAGTCCCGCTAACTTCTTTTTCAGCGACCGTGATTATTACGTCGCAGCGACGTAAACATCGATTTAAGTGGTACACAAATTACTTACAGTTTGACAAAAATATTACAACAGACCATGAATGATAAGAAAAGAGTGCAACTGCAAGGAGTTACCAAATACGAACCTTTAGTCAGTTACTTAAGTCTTAGAAGTGATGCAAATGAAAACCGTCAGCGTCATTGACAGACTGACTCAAGACTTGTCATGTCATGTCTGCCCCAATTTACTAGTAATGATGGATTTTAAGGACACCTAAGTATTTGCGCGCACGAACCGTATATATAATACTGAAATAAATCCAAGATAATTGTCTACTCATGAATTAGACTAACGTACTTGTATTAGTAAGCTGTTAATTCTGACGACGGCGCGACCAATGCATGCATATGGCGTACGTTAATCTGGATCAGGGTTGCCAGATCGCGGCTAGTCTTGACGGCCAGACTCTTTACGTTTCACGGCCAAATTCGGCCAAACTTTTTTTTTCACGGCCAACTTTCACGGCCAAATTGTATCTACATAAAAAAAGCAGTATATATACCCCCATGCAAAATCTCTAAAAAAAAGCCAGGCTCTCGACACACTGTCATACATTTCTCAATGTTTAAATATAATGCCTATGATATTGATTTAATTACAGATCGTAAGAAAACGGCAAGATTTAGAAGAACAACGGAAAACAAGTTTTGATATAAAATACACTCGGGTCTGACATAGATGTCATGGCCAAGCGGAATAGGTCTAATATAAATAGTTATGTCAAATTTGTACGTGCTGGTCACGTGAATATGTTTAGGTGTACCATTATCTCCCAAAAAAAATATTCTTATAAATGAACACCTTTAGTAGTCCACTCTATCAACAAATTCACAAAAATATGTTTCCAGAAAAAATATATACAAAAACGCATTGTTCATGTGTCTGAATTACGAACAAGACTAATTTGTCCAGAGCGCGTGTTTCAACGCGCCGTACGTCCAGATATATCGAGCGAACGAATCGTCCGGGATTCTCTCCAAACCCGGTACGCGTGAGTAGCATTGGCGCACTGCACTCGCAAATGTTTGGCCCGTTCTCGCTCGCATGGCAAATGATAGGAATGTTGTACACATTATTTCAAGTTTTATTACATTTTAAAGTAGTTTTAAGGATATATTTTCTGTTTAATTATGAAAAAGGCCAGAAATGAAAATTCACGGCCAGATTTTCTTTTTACGGCCAAAATTCGGCCAAATTTGTTTGGCCGTGAAGTTATTTTTTTTCACGGCCAAACTAAATTTTATTCGGCCAGATTTCTGGAATCTGGCCGAAAAAAAGGCCAAATGGCAACCCTGATCTGGATGGTGCCGCGCCGCACCGGATATCCGGATCGAACCGTAGTCAGACACGTCACATCCATCAAGTCAGCTCCCAAAAAATATCATCTCAATGGCATATAAAATTGTACAAAAGGAAGGCGTATCTTTAGATAGGCCCTTCTGCCAAACAAATTTGGACTATTTCGTAGTCACATTTGTAAGGCAGAAGGCGTATCTAAAGATACGCCCTTCTGCCAGACGATAGCATGACGATACCGGGCGATACTTCCACGTATATATAGATACGCCCTTCTGCCTGACGATAGCATGACGATACCGGGCGATATTTCCACGTATCTAAAGATACACCCTTCTGCCGTACAAAAGCAACTAGGAATTTGTTCAAATTTGTTTGGCAGAAAGGCGTATCTTTTTTAAAATGGTCCTAGACAAAGAAATATCAAGTTTAGAATCAATTTTAAAATTTAAAAATAATATTTCATATGTCGGCTTTCAACTAGAATCAACCCCGCAATAAAAATTCTACGTCCAAAGCTTCAACAGAGGGTTGAATATGTCAAACTTTAAAGGCGTTTTTCTCGGTGTTGAGATCCCGGCGCGACACTCGAGATACGCCCTTCTGCCTGACGGCGGCCGTACACCCTCCAAAACTCCCCCTGTTTGTTTGCGGTACTGATTGTCTTGATACCTACGTAAATAGGTTTGAAAGGTACGCCACCGCCCAGGCCTGGCCGCGTGATGTTTGGGCTGTCCATTTAAGCGCCCTTTTTACCGGAAAGGCTCTCGACACTTACGCGAGATTAGATGACAAGGACGCCTTCAACTATGACAAGGTGAAGACAGCCATCCTGAAAAGATACGCACTCACTAGCGAAGGGTTCAGGAAGAAATACCGGGGTGCCAAGCCAGAGTCGGGGGAAACAGCATCACAATATGTTGTAAGGATACGGAGTTATCTTGAGAGATGGGTGGAACTGGCGGGAAAAGGTCAGAACTATGAAGGACTTGTGCACCTACTCCTTACCGAACAATTTGTTTCAGCATGTTTTAAGGATATGGAGACGTTCATCCGAGAGAGAGACCCCACAGATATGAAGGAGTTCACTGCTATTGCCGACCGGTTCATTGAAGCGCGGTCAGGATGGCACACTGGATCTCAAAGTAGTGGGAAGTCGTTGCCTCAGATGAAATACGATTCTTCTCCCGCAACCCTACCGGTGATAGAAGGCCCCGGCCCGCAGAAGGACAACGTACCAGACCTCAGGGATGTTTCATCTGCGGAAGGACCGGGCATATTGCCAAGAACTGCAGACAGCGGGACAGAAAGAACGAGAGAGGAGCGTCAGCAATGGATCGTCAGGAGAATCCGAGCTCGGATCAAGACTCATTTGGAGAACCAGAAGACATTGATGATCGCGATCCGAGAGAGGTCAAATCAAAAGAGCAGGACGAAGCATCGAGTTCGAAGAAGCGTATCCGTGAGGATTCAGAAGAAGGTAACGCCTGTTTGTTAGTTGATTCTTGTTTTTCATGTGCCGGAATGGAACCGGACAAGACTAGTGAGGTGGAAAATTCGCCTTTGCCAATGGTGAGCGTCGCTTGCGGCGCAAAGGCAGTGCGTTCGATGCCCGTGATGAAGGGTTTGGTCAACGGCACAAGAGTAAATGTTCTCCGGGACAGCGGATGCTCGACTGCGGTGGTGAAATCGGGACTAGTTCGACCGGATCAGATGACCGTACAGGAACGAATCTGCGTGCTGATTGACGGCACAGAGAAGAGGTTCCCTGTTGCTAAGGTCAAGGTAGATTCTCCCTTCTTCGTAGGCGAGTTAGAAGTCTTATGTATGGACAACCCAATCTACGATGTGATACTCGGAAATGATCATGTTCGGGAACCGGATGACCCGAATGCCTGGTGGCATGGTGAGGAAGGGATGGCGGTCGAAACGAGAAACCAGCGGAAGAGAGAATTAAAGCCTCCCAAGATATTGAAGGTGCCGGGACAGATAGATATTGCGACGGCAGAAGAATTTCGCAAGGAACAAAGTGAGGATACATCACTCAACAAGATTCGATAACAAGTGACAACAAAGGAAGTGAGAACTAGTCGAAATGGGAGTAGATCTTCATTTGTGATGAAAGCTAGCCTTATATATCGTGAGTTAAGCACGGGAATTGGGGAGGTAACCCATCAGCTTGTTCTTCCGCGCAAATTTCGACGACAGATCCTCCAGTTGGCACATGAATCGATCCTGGGAGGACATTTGAGAGCACACAAAACTGCTGAAAAGATGCTACAGAATTTTTTCTGGTTAGGCATCAGAGCTGACGCGGGGAGGTATTGCCGTTCCTGTGATGTGTGCCAGCGCTCGCTGCAAAAAGGAAAGGTTAGCAAAGTTCCTCTGGGATCTACTCCTCTGATCGAAGTACCATTTCACCGGGTAGCGGTGGATATTGTGGGACCAATTTCCCCAGTGACATCGAAGGGCAACCGATACATCCCGACGCTCATGGACTACGCCACAAGGTATCCAGAGGCAGTACCTTTCAAGAATATTGACACAGTTTCGGTGGCTGAGGCACTGTTCAGCATGTTCTCGAGAGTCGGATTTCCACAAGAGATGCTGACGGATCGAGGTACCCAGTTCACGTCGGACGTCATGAAGGAAGTCAGCCGACTTGTGTCAATCAGACACCTCACCACTACACCTTATCACCCTGCGTGTAACGGGCTAGTGGAGAAGTTCAACGGCACGATGAAGCAAATGCTTAAGAAGATGTGCGAGGAGCGACCTTCTGACTGGGATCGATACCTAGACGCGTTTCTGTTCGCGTATCGAGAAGCGCCACATGACTCTACCGGGTTTGCGCCGTTTGAACTACTATATGGGAGAGTCGTTCGCGGGCCGCTGATGATCGTCCGAGAGTTGTGGACAATCGAGAGCACAGGACAAGAAACGAAGACGACATACCAATATGTCATGGACCTGCGAGAGAAACTAGAGTCAACATGTCAACTTGTACAGGAACAGTTGAAGAAGTCATGAGATCGGTACCGTGAGCAGTATAATCGGAAGGCGAGGATGCGATCATTCAAGGTCGGTGACGAAGTGCTGTTACTACTACCAACTGATCACAACAAACTGTTGATGCATTGGAAAGGTCCGTTCCGAGTCATTGGGAAGGTGGGCAAACTGGACTATCGTGTGGACCTTGGTTCAAGAGTTACGATCTTTCACGCAAACCTTCTCAAGGAGTATCACCGACGAGACGAAGATGTTGATGCAGTGGGAGCTGGGTTTGCGTCCTTGGAGATCGCAGCTGTGTCCGTCATAGAAGAAGATGAAGTCGAGTACGACGCCGAATCAGACTCGATGAGAAATCAACCCATGACAATTGAAAAGCTGTTGCAAGTGCCAACACTACGACAGACGCAGACAGCAGCCGACGTGAACATCAGCAACACACTGACTGAGGAGCAACAACAGCAACTTCAGAAGTTAATTGGAAACTACACCGATGTCCTGACTGATGTCCCTGGCGGGACAAGCTGAGGGTATCACGACATCGACGTGACAGATCCGCGACCGATCAAATCGCGACCATATCCACTCCCTCACGCTCTTCGACGGGTTGTTGACGAGGAAGTAAAGGAGATGCTAGATCTTGATGTGATTGATCCCTCATCATCACCGTATGCATCCCCGATCGTGCTAGTGAAGAAGGCGGATGGCTCGAACAGATTTTGCTGCGACTTTCGGAAACTAAACTTGGTGACAGTATCAAATGCAGAGCCAATACCTGATCCGGAGGAAATATTCGCCAAACTTGCCAAGGACAACTATTTCAGTAAAATTTACCTCACCAAGGGTTACTGGCAAGTGCCCCTCACCGATCGTGCCAAACCCATGACGGCCTTTGTGACACCAAATGGCCTCTACCAATTCAAGACGATGCCGTTTGGTCTGGTCAACGCCCCGGCGAGTTTCAGCAGAGTCATGCGAAACCTGATTCGAGGCATGGACGGTGTGCACAACTTCATCGATGACATTCTTGTACACACCATCTCATGGAAACAGCATCTTGATGTCTTACGAGAATTCTTCACACGACTTCGCAATGCTAATCTGAAGGCGAAACCCACCAAGTGTGTTTTGGGATATGAGGACCTCGAGTTCCTTGGACACCAGATCGGAAGAGGAAAAATCCAACCCAGACTTGAAAAGGTGGAGGCAATTCAGGAGGCAACTCAACCACAGACGAAACTACAGTTGCGGTCGTTTCTGGGGCTAGCAAACTACTAGCGAAAGTTCGTGCCCAACTTTGCAGCCATAGCAGTACCACTAACCGATCTCACGAAGAAAGGAGAACCAAACAAGCTTCGCTGGGGAGAAGCGCATATGAGAGCGTTCGACAGTCTGAAGGCAAAGTTGGCAAATTCCCCCGTCCTGCACCTACCGGAGGTTGACCGCCCCTTCATCCTAAGGACAGATGCATCGGAGACCGGGATTGGTGCGGTTCTGCTGCAAGAATTTGAGGAAGAGAAGTTCCCGGTAGCGTTCGCCAGCAAAAAGCTACTTGCTAGAGAGACGCAGTATTCTACGATTAAGAGAGAATGCCTCGCAGTAGTTTGGGCCGTTCAAAAATTCGAGCCCTAACTCTATGGACGGGAATTCGTTTTGGAAGTCGACCACGAGCCATTGCGGGCGTTGCGACGAGGCAAGCTTGCAAATGGACGAGTGTGCAGATGGGCACTGGCCCTCCAGCCGTACCGATATCGTGTAGAGACAATCGAAGGGAAGGACAATGTCGGTGCTGACTATATGAGTCGTCTCTATTAGTTTGAGATAGATGAACGAAACACGATGTAGTAGACTGAATGTTAGTAAATTGAGTTTGATTAAAGTTATTTTCCCCCTAAAATCTTTTTTTGAAAATGGGGTAAATTGTCACAAGTAAATTAGGTCTTTATTTATTAGGAATTAATTGGGACACCGTCGACAGAGGGCGACGTGATTTAAACAGATTTGGCGGTGAAAAAAACATATGACCCGGGGCGCGGTTTTGGAGAATCATAGTTAATAGTGGGCAGAGGAAAAATTAGGCAGATACGATTTTGAGTTGGGACGGAGAGCAGGCATCTGGTTTACGAGTGAAAATTGTTATTTTGCCTGGTATTTAAATGCAGTTGGAATATTTAATGTAGTTTAAATGACAGTGAGGTCTATAGTATTTTATTAAATAAATATTCAGCATTTCAAGGCGATAACCGGCAGAGAGATCCTCGTTGGCGCCTTCCTCACTCTTACCCGGATACAGGATATAGTATACCGTATCCGGGACCTCCATTTTCCGCCGGAGTTAGGGAAGCCAGCCCTTTAGAACTCCCGCCGGCCTCGGCAGTGGTGTCGGCTTACGACAGAGTACTTGTGATCGATCAGGATCGGCCACCATCAATGCACTCATCACGCGATCGATTGTCAGCAAATCAGCGCACAGAAACAACGTCAGGAGCCACGTCTGGGACGTGGCGGCAACCACCTCATCATTATCTCATCAGTCAGCATGTAAACATTCGCATAATCAGCAGATCATCTTAAAAAATAGACCGCGGGACTTTTGTTAGGCTTCATAGCTATATGGCCATCTAAGTATTTCTTTTATTTATTATTTTGTTTTGTTTTTTGTATTACTTATTTATCTATTTTTGTTTTGTCCTTAGTTTTTCTTTTTGTTTTTGTTTTTTTTTTCGTTCCTTATTACGCGTATAACAAGTGGGTTTTGTATGTAATTATATTATACATTACTTTTACTTACTTCTTTAAATATTGCACTAAGCAAAGGTTTTTATGGTATATTAGTATTTCTCCTTTTTGGGGTATATCTATGGCATTGAAATTGAATTCACAGTGAATATTATCAGTGGCTACACGCATAGTTTTTACTTTAATTAAAGATTTAAATATGCCTAATTTATTTGTTTTATGATTCTTGATATATACATTTTAATTGATACTTACTGTTGGAAGTTTCAAATTAAATATTAAATTGTGTCATTTTATAACTTCATATACTATTCTATAGTTGCCTTTTGTTTGTGTATAGCTTAAAACCACAAACCTTTGACAAACCCCAAGTCGCCTTGTGCAGTACCCCTGGCGAACTTTGATATACTTGATATTGAACTATAAAGCTTTTTGATACTTTAGTATGTTTGCACAAAATATAATTATCTCGTGGTGCAGGTATAGTGCAAATAAGTATCGTTATCTCAAATTTGAAGAAGGCAAATTATGCTGATAGAAACATCCACAGTTCTCCATTGTTTGACAGATTCAAGAAATGTATTGTTCGTATTATTCATGTCACCATTGCTAAGGTCTACGGTAATTTAGATAACTGAATATATTTACCATGATAGTAAACATGACCACACAAAAACAAATAACGAGCATCAAAATTGTAAAACTTATTATCAATTTTTTTTGGTATTATATAATGTTGCAACGTGGATATCAACCAATTAACATAGCAAATGAAGAATGCAGATTAATAAACCAAAATCGATCGAATGGATTTCATATATTTGATGTTTCGCTCCTTTATGGACCGTTGAAGCTCATATATACAGGTATATTGGTACGTAATGCACCTTCTAGAAACGTACAGGTTTGACACTCAAAATATAAGGGCAGGCTGCACGATAAAAAATATATAGATGAAAACTAAAACAACAACAAAATAATACAAGTGTTTTGAAATGTGCTGTATGTGCACTCTCATGCACAATATCAATATCGACTCCCCCCCCCCCCCCCCCCCCCCTCTCCCACAAACGAAGAAAACAAACGAGAATTTACGAGAAGGAAGAATAATATATAGAATCATAAAATCACTGATGAATGATGTTATTAGCGTATGACGGGCTTTCAGTTAACATGCAATATTAATCGGACTCATTTTCTTTCTGTTTACAGGGACAGTAACGGAGATCGAGCGCATTCACACCTAAGTCATTTGCTGTGACTTCTCTACCACCATGCCTGTCTCTCTATGTGAGTGGAGATTAAGAATTGGGAGATTTATCTCTCGAACTCTGAGCGATGAAAACACGGGATATACACACATTAACCATTCAAGGACAAAGCGGCAGAAACAGAAGCAATGCAGCTCCAATTTTTTTCTGGAGAATGACCAGAAAAAAGAAAGCCATGAACCAAGGAGCTTAGACTATATGATTGCACTTATTCTAATAACATTGCTGACATTGGTTTGTTTGCAGAGAATAAGTGAGGGGCTGGTACCTAACCTAAATGACACTGGAGATTCATTCGATACACCTTCAGTCAGAACATCAAAACTTAACTCTCCTGTTTGGTCAATCCAGTCAATATCTGCATCATACGACAATTCATCATTCGAACATTCTGCAGTTGGAAAGCCATCTAGACTGAACTCGTCCTGCTTTACAATCAATTCAGTACCCCTATCATGCGACACCACTACGACACCCTCATCCCACCAAACCATCGCTAGTTCTTCAAGACTGGACTCTCATGTAGCTGCATCTTGTTGCAACTCGTCGTTGTTTGCAGCGGCCAGGAAACCTGCGATATCTGGACTTGCCATGCAGGTGAACACTGATATCGAATGGTTTAGCGCAGGGGGGCGGTCGCCCCCCCCCCCATGGAAATATTGGGGGGGGGGGGGGGGGGCGAACATATAATTTCGCACCCCCCCCCCCCCAATAATTTCGAAAATGAGGAAGAAAAAAATCGAGTGATAATAATGCCAAAGAGGGGAAAGACACATTTATCAATAATTAATCTTCAAAATAGCCGTTTTTTGCCGCGTTTTTTGCCGCGCGCTTCGCGCGCATTCAGTTTCTCATATTACAAGTTTCATTTGGGTAGCGGGAACTCACCTTTCGAAATGTGTTGGGCAGTGTAATTTCTCAAACGCACACCTGAAACGAAGTTTATTAAACCCTCATCTATAGATAGCACACCGTCACAGAAAATAAAATAATCTGAAATATATCTTTCAGTCAATTCGGTCCATATGCGCTGAACACAAATCAAATTGGAATATCATGTCCCCTCACATTTGAAAGTGGTGGAGATTGTCCCCCTCCCTTTGTCATTATGTATGTTTGGTTCCATACTTATATACTTCATAGTACGCGAAATTTCTGTCTAAAAGCTTCCGGGGGCTCCGCTCCCTGGACCCCCATTTTTGTCCCCAAATGTGGGTGCCCCCCAAAGTCGGGTCTTCGAGCCATCAAGACACTTCCAATGAGCGCATAATCAAACTTCCGGGCATGCCAATGTGGGGCTTTTAGCTCTCTCAGTGGTCACTCTAGAATTGTTTTTCTAATTTCGCCCCCCCCCCCCCCCCAATCGCAAAAACGGATCGACGCCCCTGGTTTAGCGTACACAAATATATTTCATTTGTTTTATTGCCAGAAATATATCCAGTATAGCACATTTTTATTTGTTTATAAAATTGTGTTCATATCATATGCTGGTCAGTTTCTATATGTTTTTAATACTGTTTACAAAAAGCTGCATCACTTTGGTGATCGCTCGCACATAACCCTAAGTTAAAGTAACTAGTTTAGTAGGCCTAACATTTCCGGATCCTCAAAATCAAATTGGAATTAAAGCGATTTCCTCATACCTTGTTTAATTTGTATTAGCAATATGGGGACTTGCTATTTGGAGTAAAACGATTTGGTTCACTACCCAGTTGGTCCACTGTCAATTAGTCTAAACCCGGTTCGTCCACAGTAATTTAATCTACCAATATTTTGGTCAATGGATCAAATTGTCTACACCACAAATAGCAGTAGACCAACCGAGTAGTGGACCAAATGATGGTAGACCAAAAGGTCATAAACCAACAAAATAAGCATGAGACAGGTTTCGGTGTTACAAATTTCCATTTCGTTCAAACGATATTTACGATTGAAGTGTTTTGATATGAAATTTTCTACGGGACCTTAATGTTCAGCCGTTTACAAAGTAAATGCAATGAGTAATAGATATTACTTTTCCTTTTACCTCATTAATTATCTGACTATTAACATCCAAATAACTTAAAATCTTCACATATTCCATTCTGGACATATCAGATCACTCCTGTGCAGATTTGTGTGGAGCCCACCGAGGTGGAGGGACATATAATTAGGGATCCAATGTATTCTTGTAAAATATTTCTGGCCAGTTTCTTTGTGTTTTTTGTTTTACTAATTTCTGTATAAAGCTGCATCACTTCGGTAATGGTAATCTGTTTCACGAATCGTGTGGGGTACCTAAAGGTAGTATATGCTTCATTAACCTGCAGCTCTGATGTATGTTTCCATTCTATTTGTAGCATGAATCCTTCTCTCAGAACTCATCTTTGTCATCCTGTGTGAGCCTCGCGAAGGACCAAGGACGATGCCTGGGGCAGCTGTTCATCTCCAGACTTCACCTCGTGAGGGCAGGAGACATAGAAACCAACCCTGGTCCTCAGACTGATCCTCAGACCGGTCCTCCGGCACAAGGAGCAAGGAGCAAGGATGTAGATTACAGGTAGTTAAATCCCTCTTATACATTAGATTGACCCGTATGGTTTCGGAGATGGGACTGCCACGGATCAATGTCCTATTTTGATCTAGATTTCGTCTCTCTTCTGCTTAACTAATGCTCAAGAGCCCCTCTTTAATCGCATATTACAAATTATTAAAATAATGTTTAACAACTGCGTGCCTTGTATATTAAGAGTCCAAATTCAATTCCGAACATCAAGTTTCTAGTGCACATGTCACGTTGCCAATGTAATGAATAGATACAATTTAATTGTATGTAATAATTATGTTCCAAAGAGAAATATGTTCCTGTAAATGTAGTTTGTATTGGGTAAAACAAAACAGTATCTTTAAAACAAATTATGTATTTATTAGAAAAACGCCTTGACATACACGCTTATTGATGTTCACTATTGCTTTGAGGTTTTACAACAACCACATCCCCACCCTGCAGCTAAATCAAGGTTAACCTATTGCCTATGGGAACCTGTCGGTCTTGAGCTAAATCCATGGGATAGCAAAATGTAATAAGGAACAGGCTACCACTAGGTTATCGCAACCAGTGCAAGTTAACATTATTCTAACATTATCGATACATAGAACGCTCTTGAGAAAACCAAAGAAGGCAACGCACTATTTTCTACATGATTTAAATAAAGGATCATTGGTGTAATAGCGATAGTAATGGTGGACTATGATAAAAAGAACCCGAGACCTCCGGATTGTTTTATTCCAAAGTTAGTGTGAATTATGAATCACCAACACACCCATTTACAATTTACACCCTTCCTTATATAAATTACAAACAGAAATCTTGCCATATATACTTTTGTAATTAATCCAATTCAAAAGTGCCCCAAAACTAATTTAGCACCCAGTACATTCCAATGTATGGTATACTGCAGCATTACAATATTTTGTTCCTTTCCTACCTAATACTGTGTATATTCTATCACCACAGCCCAACTACATCTGAAGACGTCCTATCCGATGAGATCATCATGGAACTCGCCAGAGAAGTCCCTCATGACAAGTTTGATGTTCTAGGAGTCAAGCTTGATAAGTCATGGACTTTGGTCGACAATACATTGCACAGGCACGGGAAAGACACCGCAAAAGCTGCGACTGAGATTATGATGGCATGGAAGACGAAGAACGGCGCTGGACTTGAGCAGGCCAAGCAACTCAAGGTTATCTTGGATAAGGCTGAACTGCGTTATTTGTCTACAAAGCTTGCATCAGAGATAACTAAATCGGCGTCTTCGTTGGAAAGTGAGTCAGTCAGACTGCCCGTGGCTCAGGCATGTCAGGGTATAGAGCCTGCACCAACAACAGCTGCTTTTACACCAACGCCGTTACATGAAGGTAAGTTTAATTATTTTGTTTTAAATTTCATTTTAAAAAGAAAACTCTGCCACTTAAAAGAAACACATGATCATACTTAGTTATGCTAAACCTGACGCACTAATCTCAATCATTGAAACTATATTGTAATAAGGTTTATAGAGAGACTGAAGTTACGGACACTTACCTAATACACATAACGTTGTTTAAATTGGTGGAGCAATTAAGTGTAATACCGGGCGTGGAATAAAATACTTTCATGATTTCAATGTGTGATGATTAAAAAAGTATTTCATTGAATACATTCGCATCGCAGCACAATATGTGATAGTTTGATAGGGTGGTACAGTTTTGGTGTAGAGGGCGAACTGCAAGACATATCGTATTTGCAACGTCATGAAATACTATGTGTAATGAAAGAGCACGGGATTTTAAATACAAAAACAAAATTTGTATGATCGATATCGGTTTAGAAACAGCTGAAATACATAAATATCATAGTGGCATTGTAATTGTTGTTTGATGGTGTTCCTATTGAATCATTATCTTAACCAAACGTCACATTCAGAGTGTTTGATAAGAAATGCTAACAACTTTAATGTTTCTAGAGGGCGCTGCTTCCAACCCTGTAACCTAGCCTTTTATATATGCTTATGTAGCATTCGCATTCGTTTTTGTATGATATCGAACAAGTTTGAGTTACTAACATTCAGTTTTACCAGAAATGTATTAACCCTTTAACGTTCACACACGCGCATTGACATGATATACACTCATTCTAAGCGTCTTAATATTTGTCCAGATTGTGTAGAATCAGTCAACACATTTAACTAAATCAAAGTGTCAATTACATCCCGCAACTACATACCTTTGCAATATTAAACAATTACCAAATAACTAAGTAAACTTTAATTACAAACACTTTATAACCGTGATAACTAAGATGGTTCAGAACAAATATCTACTCGTATTCACTGTCAACTCTCACAATAATACTACGCTGAAAGCTACACTATATTATGAACTTAAATGAAGAATAATCTCACTGTAAATCTATAATTATAACAAGTGCAAAATACATCTACAAATCAAATAAGAATCTCGCTGAACATGACCACCTATCACTGAAAAGTGAATTGAACACCAACTATACATTCGATATCGACTCCAACATATTGTATATTAAATAAGAAGCTCACACTCTCTTACAACCACTGTACATAATCAAATACAAACTTATATAAAAATATATAGTATTCACCTTATAATCAGCAATGCAAGGACAGCTTCCACCAGCACTACACTAACAAAATGGCTTTCAGGTCCACTGGTCCAGGATCCAACTTCACAACACGGTTACTTTTACGAGGAATGATATTAGCTTTCTAACATTTCATATTTATACCTTTTCTCTAAAAGCAAGATTCAAGTTGTTAGTAAACACCAAAAAACTTGATGTAACTAAGAAAGATGACATAAAAGAAGAGGATATAGCGCAGAACAAAGAGGGCATTGAACTTGTCCTGAGTTGGGCTTGGGGCTGGGGGAGTGTTTGAATAGGGCTGCCCAGCAGCTCGTACAAGGTGGGTTTTATGGGGGACATGAATAGGGGCGATGCAGGGAGGATCAATAGAGGGGTGGGTATGAAAGAAAAGGGTAGACTCATAGCTTTGAAAGAGGATCCTGATGGAGAGAGCTGACCAACTTAGCTGTCTTCATTAAAATATATCTTGTATACCACTACATATAACACTGACAAACTTGGCTTTCTTCTGTATTGCCTACCAACATTATACTGAAACTAAAATTATATAACATTACGATAAAATATTACAGAAATATATATTCAAGTGTACAATCCTATAAATATATATTACGGTACAAAATTACCACGACACCCTCTCTACCAGATCTGAACTACCCCTTTAAGGACATAACAATAGCGCTGTATGAATTGTTTCAGGAATCTCAAATGATCCGATATTGCATTCATCAATTAGATAATATAATTATTACCACTCATCCATTGAGCAATCGTTGTATGTATGTTCCTCATGCATACAGCTTATCTTAAAAGTTCAGCCTTACCACAACTGTATTACCCCTTTAAAATGTAGTAATATAGAGATGATTAAGACATCATATGTGAATGTATTCCATGATTGGCATGTTATAGATGGAATCTAAGTAAATATTTGCATATAGCATATTGATTTAGAGTTTCATAATCACATTTGCTATTAAGTAATGAATCTTCGGAAAGATAAGTGAGTGCACTGTCTGTCTGGTTGCGGTTGACATTTCTACTTAACGTGTGCAAACGGATTTAACAATCAAAGTGATTTGAAGTTTGAACCTAAACATCTGGCCGTGTATAGTACAGTTAGTTGTTACAACATAGTATTTAATTAGATTTTCAAATGTCCATTTCAAACTAGAAACTTTCTATTTTGATTTGTAAGTTGATTGTGTGAAAACTACATTATCTACCACTGTCTCTATCAGATGAATCTACTGAAGGATCAAGTGCATATAATTGCTTAATATTGCAAATATCTATTTGCTCTTTTCTTTGTTCTGCAGGACAAAAGGTCGATGTTCAACAGACAGGCGCCAATGTCAACGTTATCATTAATAGTCCTGTTGAATGCAGTGTGAACGTGCAGGGACAAGTGGTCACGTCTACAACAAGGTACACGTGATATGTGTGTGTGTGTGTGTGTGTGTGTGTGTGTGCAGTTACAAGAGTATCCAGACATTATGTTTCAACCTCTCAGATATTCATAATCACACTGTGGTCTTTCATGTATACGGATGGTTGCTTAAACAATCTTTCTTTGTGGTATGTTACATCATGATCATTATAAAGATGGAGTTTGTATACATAGAGTAAGATGTCACGCTGATTGTGTTAACAAATTGCAGGGAATGCCACCAGATTGTCTAATATTCGATTCGTCTAATATCACTTCGACTATTTACCAGTTCGTCTAATACCACTACGTCTAATACCCATTTGAGCTACACCCACTTCGGCTATATCCAGATGGGCAGTTTATCACTTGGTCTAATCACCATTTCATCAACTTCCCGTTTGGTCTAATTGACAGTTGGACTACTCCCACTTGGGCTAATGTCCCACTTCGGCTAATGACATGGTCTAATGCCCATTTAGTCGAATGACCATTTGGTCTGAAGGTATAATGTTACGTTGATGTAAAGTTTGATAATTGTAATTCAGTGTCAGTAATAGTGTCCACTAAGTTCAACAGGGGCCGCGGAAAGGTTTTGAAACAGGAGGGGGGGGGGGGGGGGGCCACATTTGAATTGTTATTTACCGAGGGCTGGGGCAGAGCCTAATTGGGAGGGTTTGGGAGGAGTATCCACTTCCAACAGAGAACATTTTGCATAATACTTGAAATGGCGCAATTTGGTGCACGTCACACAAGCAGCCAGAGCAATGCCAGCCTCTACTGGAAATACGTGACCCGGTTTAAAGAAAAAGAAACTCACCCCAGACCATACGCAGGTTACACAACAAACTGAGTATTATGTTCGCACGCAAAGCGCGCAGCGAAAATTAAAAGTGGATGTATAAATTACGTTTTTAACGTTATAATTAACAAGTCTTAGCTCATACAAAGAATGTTTTCTTTCCCACTCGTATACAAATACACAAAACAAATATATCCTTCCCTAAAAGCGCGGGGGGGGGGGGGGGGGGGAATAATTGTACATGTCATCCCCCACCTTGTGAGGTGGGGGATGCATTCCCCTCATCCCCCCCCCCCCCCCCCCCCCCCCCCCCGTTGTCTTTGCCCCTGTTTGACGATATACGATTTGATGGAACCTGTTTTTTTTTAAGGTACCTGATTATAACGCCCACTATCTTGTTTTCTTTTAGGTGGTCAATAAACACTGTTTGGAAATTCGTCTATAAAGTTCACTTGTTTATAGCGGCCACATATCTATTTTTCCTGGGTGGTGAGCGTACGAAAGATATTTTGGGACTTGTCTATGAAGGTCACCTGATTGTAGTGGCCAATTAGTTTCTCTTATTCACAAGTTTCGTCTAGTGAAACCGCTGTGGCTAAATATCCATAGAGCTATAATTACAGCCTTATAGAATCTTGTATACGGTATGCAGGCGGTGGCCATCACAGAGGTCAGTGTGGGCGATCGTTAGACCAAATGAAATTTAGAATAAATGGCCATTAGCCGAAATAGTGTTTAGACGAAATGGCATTAGACGAACTGATTTTAGACCAAGTGGAAAATAGACCTATTGGTATTAGACGAAATGGTAATAGATCAAATGGTAATAGACTAAATGGATATTAGACCAAATGGTTATAGACCAAACGGTAATTAGACGAATTGCATATAGACCAAGTGAAGAGTAGCCTAACTGATAAGTAGACGAACTGGTATTATACGAAGTAATAATAGACGAAACGAGGAAAAAACAAAGTAGACGAAGTGACAATTGGCCCATTTGGTGATTAGACGAAACGGCAATTGCCTAAATGGGCATTAGACCTAGTGATGATTATACCAAATGGGTTTAGCCGAAGTGGAGTTAGACGAACTGATGATTAGACCAAGTGGTATTAGACCAAGTGAATATAAACCAAAAAACCCACTCATGACAACAACAATAACAACAACAACACAAACATGTAAGCATTTCAACAGATTTAGTGAAAGAGTACAGCGAAAGTATAAACATAATTGTTAACCCAATTAGGAATTACGATTTTTCAAAGTTTGTATCGAAATCTTGTATGCTGCCTTTTCAGAACGTTCTGCTAAATATGTGATGTTTCACAAGAACAACTCTAACGGAAACGAACACACATTTCACTTTTCATGAAAATGCATCTCCCCTAAACTCTTATACGCAGGTAGAGCATAGTGTGCATATAATTTGCAAAGAACAACCTCAGCTTGTCTAATTATATCTAAGTAGAATGTAAAACGTATCAAACAGTTACCACTTGCATTGTACTTATTCAATAATACTAATTTGTTCTTCCAGCGGAGCAGCACAACCGGCAGGAAGTGGGCAGTCTCCTCAGCGCGGTGAGTGATAACAACGGTTATTTAAGAATAATGATACTATTAATAATAATTATAATAATACTAATGATGATGATAATAATCATGACATTACTAAGAAGAGTTGTCGAGGGGTGGGGGGGGGGGGGGCGGGGGTGTCGGTTAACGGATAGTTCAGTTTTGGTTTACAGGGCGCTTTGAGAAATAATTTTGTTGCAAGGTAATGAAAGACTATTTTTAATACACTCATTTGACTTTATTTTCATTCTAAATATTCAATATTCCAAGAACTATTCCAATGCATATTTATCCAACAGGTTCTGAAGAACCGAAGATAGCTGAACATTTCACCGTCGCTGATTGTCGCCATAAGCTTGCTGAACACTACAAGACGGGGATCTGTTTGGTGAAAATAAAACCATGGGATCCGCAAAGCACCGAAAAAGTGAACGATGTCTATACTGTTGTCAATATGTACAAGGAAGACAGTACGGGAAATATTGTAGGTGAACATGAAAAGATAACACTAGAGGGATCTGTAAACGACATTTTCAGGACTGAGGTAAAAGGTCAACTACCAAAACGAATAGTTATATACGCCGCAGCGGGGAAAGGAAAGACAACAGCTGTAGCCAAAATGGCATATGATTGGGTTTATCGCGTCCATGAATCCCCGCTAAAAGACCTGCCACTCCTATTTATCGTGAGACTTCGTGATGTCGACATTAACCAGTCCCTTGCAGAGGCTATAAAATCAGAACTTCTCCCAGACGTCAGCAACCTTTCTCCAGACGCCCTCGAAGAGTTCATTCGAAAGAACCCAAATATGTGCTC
This sequence comes from Echinarachnius parma, assembly GCA_037951105.1. NCBI lineage: Eukaryota > Metazoa > Echinodermata > Echinoidea > Clypeasteroida > Echinarachniidae > Echinarachnius > Echinarachnius parma. The sequence continues at coordinate 27,302 of JBAMJV010008140.1, forward strand.
GATAATCCTTGACGGTCTTGACGAATATCGCGGCAGTTTAGATGCAATAGAAAGAGGTAGTATCGGAAGCGTTCTAAAGAACAAGGACATGATAGGTTCGACAGTCGCTGTAACAACTAGGCCTTATCTAGCCAGTTATTTTTGTCATGTCGACTTAGCGAGAGTTTACGCGCGTATGGAGGTTGAAGGGTTTTCCGAAGAATATGCCAGGGCTTACATAGATAAGTTCTTCAAGAGTGGTTCAAAAGCGGAAACGTTGAAGGCGCACTTAAAAGACAATGACATAATAAACGAACTGACCTCTACACCGCTTTTCTGTGTGATGGTCTGCTGTCTCTGGGCAGACGATCGAATGACAAACATCAACACCCAAACGGAGCTCTTTGACGAAATGTTAAAGTTCCTTTGGGGCCACTTCCAATGCAAGTACCCAGATAGATGCACCGACACCTGGTTAGAGGAAACCATGACCCGCCTTGGGGAGGTTGCGCTCAATGGACTTGTAGAAGACAGCAATAAGCTTCTCTTCACCGAAAAAGACTTCAAAAAGTTCCCCGAAGCGATAAAAGATGGATTGGATCTTGGGCTAATTTCGGAATCCGTCTCAGACTCCTTGAATAGACCATCAGCTTTGAAGAAAAGAGCAAGAAAGATCGAATTCTTTCATAAGTCCATTCAGGAACATTCAGCAGGAAAATATCTTTGCAAACTCTACGTCGAAAGTAGCCGCTTCGTAAAGAAAGTAGGACTTTCTAAACTTGACAGACTATTCAAGGGAAAGAGAAGAATCAGGCAATATGAAAACCTCCTTCGTTTCGTCGCAGGAACAGACGTGAACATGTGTGTAAAGGCAATGAAAGCAGTGCTGTCGACTAAGTCGTTAGATGAGAGCGAACAATTCCGCATGGTCCTAGACTTGTCAACAGAGGCGCAGACGTTTGAAGGTGATGTGTCATCCCTTGTAGGGAAATATCTACAGGGGGGGTCAGCTGTTCTTAAGTCACCAACTCTCTACACCATCGTCGGAATGAAGTCCCTTCCCAGTGAAGTAAAACGACAGGTATTTAGTTCATTAGGCGCAGAAACACATGAGAAAATAAAACATTTGTCAAATATCGTTGTAAACAGTAAATAACAGCAATACCCAAACTTGTCTCAAACAAACACCTTCAAACCACTAATTACATTCAAATCCAGGAAAATACAAATAATGCCGATGTAGCAAGTCAAGTACATGTGATAACTTGAAGGTTAGGAGGGGGCAATACATTCGCCCATCCATCGTAATTGCAGTGTGGTTATAGAGGGTATCTTCATAGTCACATGTTTCCATTCCCCAAAAGCATGATATAATGTGTATCAATGTATTTCATTAAACATATGTTGAGCTCAAACAAAGTTTAAACATTTATATTGAGAAAATTAAACAAAATTGAAATGTTGTGTACAAACCATATTAGGGGTAGTCCACAACATTGCCAGTGTGTGTTGCTCTTTTCAAAGATCCATAGTTTTCTAATTTTTGACCGATTTCGCTCAAATTCTCAGGGACTATTCATCATATTTAGTGTATAATAGTGCATGTAGCAATTGTCTGGAGTTCATTGTCCTTCTATTCAAGTGGCTAGATGTAATTAAAGGGATTGTACAGTGTTTCGTATATTTACCATAACCTGCACCATACCATAACAAACTAACAGTTACGACTACACATTGCTCGAAAAAAAAATTTAATACGACTAAGTTTAAAGTACGTTATCATTCAAAAAGAGCCGTTCAAAGTTAAAACACATAAGGGCGCTATCTAAAGGATTGGTTTCAACCATTTTTTTTTTGGTATTGTGCATGTGATGTTTGGTTAAAATAATGAGTAAACAGCGAGATGATCAACAGCTATCTAAAAACCTCATTTGTAAATTTTTGAAAAATGTAAGTAATTTAATATTTTATTTCTTAAATCATTGAATGAAGGTGGGATCCCACATTTATTCAAATCGGATGTATTTTGTTGATATTTCGGCTGTTTCTGAACCGATTTTGATCAATAAAGTTAACCCGTTCCCTACGAGTTTATGAAATCCCCATAGACTTTGTACACAACCCACTCGGTTTCCGTGGTGAAGGGGTTAACTCTGTCATTCAAATTGTATGACAATCAGTCTTTTATTACGTCACATTAAATATTTCGTGTATTTCTATACCAAACCTCAATTATTCCTTAATACGGTATCTGACTAAGGCATATAATATGCCATTGGTACATATTTGGGAGAGTACCAAATTATATTCTAGCAATATAAATTACTTCGTGTTGATGCAGTTATAAATATGAACAACAATAGAACCATCATACTGATATTATATATATACTATTTACAGATAACATGTATAGAGATTAAGACACCGCGCTTGACATCCAGCCTACCGGGCAGACTCGCCGAAGGCCTCCAGTCTTTCTCAAACATTAGGCAAGTGACCATCACAGACCCAACAATCGTCACTTCGCTGCCTCTCCTGACCAACATCCCATGCTTGAAGTTCCTTGGTCTGCCTCACGAGTGCGGAGAATGGGCGTGGCTGCATTCAGCGCAGAAACTGCAAGACATCGAAGTGTCATTCAAACGAACGGAATCATCAGATAAGGCAGAGAGTATCCACGTCAAAGAGAAGGAAGCTACATTCTCACACACTGTGACACCAGTGACCATCGACGTCTTAGTTAACCTACCACTGCATATGCAGAATAAGGTAACATTTGTACAATTGCCACATATTTAGATACTTTACTATGAATATTGTGATTTTAGAGTCAAGGTGTAAATAGCATGCATTTATCTTGCATCAGACCTAGATGAAATTATGAATAATATACAACTAACAAATGGGCTTATTGTGATAATCAAACTATTACGGAGGTGGGCTCGAAATTACTATACCCGAAGAGTAGCTGAGGGTAATCGTCATTATCACGGATTACGTTCATCTTACACAAAATAAGTGCAAATCTCTTTAATATTTCATAAAATCGCTTGTAAATTTTGACAAAAAAAAAAAAAAATATGATAATAAGCGTATTAGATGCGCCATGGTTCTGGAGGCTCGAACTGGCTTCATCAATGTCGATTGATTTTTGTGTCAAAATTTTGAAATATTGAAAAGATTTTTACTTATTTTGCGTAAGATGAACGCAATCCGTGATATTGATGATTGATATAAAACAACTAACTAATGTGCTTGATTGTGATAGGCAATCTCGGTGGGCTAAAAATGACTATTACCCTCAGCTACGCTTCGGGTAATAGTCATTTCGAGCCCACCTCGGTATTATATTGACTATCACAAGAAGCCCATTCGTTAGTTGTATACTAACAATCGCGTAACGCACTTTTAATGTTATTTTTTACCGACAAGCCCAGTCACGTGATTGCGAGTGTTGTCCAAAACTATCGTATGCCAAATTCAATAGTAAAACGATCGTATGAGGGATATAGTAATTCTTATTAGACATAAAGTATGCATTATTAACTGTTTGTTTATTTGTATGAAAGTTCATCTGTGTTGGTAATGTATATAAGAAATTCATTTTAAACTCTTGATCACATTACAAATATTTACATCCGACAGCCGAAAATTTCGGAGGTAATATTTGTATTGCGATAAAAGGTTTTAAAATTCATTTCTTGCTTGTTTTTTTTATTTTAAAAACATTTAAGAGGGGGGCTTTTTGAAAGAGTGTGCGTTTCATAATTGGGGGTCGTGGGTTCAACAGAATCATAGAACAGGGATGGGTAATACTAATAACATCAATGGTATCCAAGGCCAACTGAAGGGGTATTGTTCGTCACTGAAGTAGCTACCCTGGATAGATTAAGCGTTATTAGAATAAGTAGTAGTATTTTATCGGAATAAGATAAATTCTTCATATGCATTTATTCACTGTATGTTTTTTTTATTTGTTAACCCCCTATATAGGGTTTTGTGGAGGCTTCGATCGACCTGATCACTTCGTAATTGTAGATTCTCAATTTCTTAGTTATGTACTTTTATTCAAAGGCACTTGGAGTTAAACAAAAATATGGCCATTTATTTCCCAATGATTAATTTATGCAAATTATTGATCAATGAATCAAAACTTCTGACTTTTCTGTGGTCTCATTTCAAACCTCCTTCAAGTTGTAAATATATGAGCAGTGTTTCTTTGTGGCTTGAATTACGGGAAAGCATGACTAAAAAAAAAAACTCAGAGTAGGCTAGTCATGCTAGTATGATGATTCAAAATATATGTGGCATAGGAAGAAAGATAAGTGTGATCCGATTAGTTGTAATATTTTGGGACTATGAGCAATGAGCAATCGATCATGCGAACATGTGATCGATCTATCATTACCATTGATCGATCATTTCATGTTGTAACCGATTAAGTTGTAATGTGCGATGTTACCCGTTTTCTATAGAAGTTGTCGGTTATGTAGCTGCGGCAGTCACACCGCCAAACCGACACCAAACCAAACTAAATTACAATTTACCGCTTTATTGGGCACTGACAAGAGCCCCGACTGGGGTTAGCAGTCAGATCAAAAATCATTCGGTCTTCTATCGGTCTGTATTCAGCATTCAGCGCGAGTATTCGGTTTGCATTCAACCGAATCAAGACCGATAAGACCCCGATAACGTCCAGAATAAACCCCGCCATGAAACCGACAATCCAGAACTCACATGGAACACAGCCCGAACTCATCCCCTTAGTAAAATAGAAGGGAATAATTATCGCGATGTGAGAGTCATCATGTCCAGCACCTAGCTTCCACAGCAGGGAAATATGCAGAATGCACACTAACAATGGCCCACGGATTACTGTTCTTGGTATCGTTTTCATTGGAAAAGACACTCTATCCAATGTATAGATTTGTTCAATTTGGGCAAAAAAAAACACGAAAATTCATACATGTACATACTTACTACTTCTTGAACATATTGAAAATGTCTTAAAGACTTAAATGCCATATTCAGTGTGTCGTTGTGACACCTTTCGCGCTATTATCATTATGTTAAGGCTTGGTGTATAGTAGTATTTCACAGCTCTATGCTCTTATTCAAATCATCTTATCTGATGCCCCGGGGCTTATGTTCTCATATCTCTCCTTTACAGATAACACACATAGAGATCAACACGCCACAATTGACATCAAGCCTACCGATCAGGCTTGTTGAAGGTCTCCAGACCTTATCAAACCTTCAGCAAGTGACCATCAAAGACCCAACGCTAGTAACTTCGCTGCCTCTCCTGACCAACATCCCATGCTTGAAGTTCCTTGGTCTGCCTCACGAGTGCGGAGAATGGGCGTGGCTGCATTCAGCGCAGAAACTGCAAGACATCGAAGTGTCATTCAAACGAACGGAATCATCAGATAAGGCAAAGAGTATCCACGTCAAAGAGAAGGAAGCTACATTCTCACACACTGTGACACCAGTGACCATCGACGTCTTAGTTAACCTACCACTGCATATGCAGAATAAGGTAACATTTGTACAATTGCCACATATTTAGATACTTTACTATGAATATTGTGATTTTAGAGTCAAGGTGTAAATAGCATGCATTCATCTTGCATCAGACCTAGATGAAATTATGAATAATATACAACTAACAAATGGGCTTATTGTGATAATCAAACTATTACCGAGGTGGGCTCGAAATTACTATTACCCGAAGAGTAGCTGAGGGTAATCGTCATTATCACGGATTACGTTCATCTTACACAAAATAAGTGCAAATCTCTTTAATATTTCATGAAATCGCTTGTAAATTTTGACAAAAAAAGAAAATGATAATAAGCGTATGAGATGCGGCATGGTTCTGGAGGCTCGAACTGGCTTCATCAATGTCGATTGATTTTTGTGTCAAAATTTTGAAATATTGAAAAGATTTTTACTTATTTTGCGTAAGATGAACGCAATCCGTGATATTGATGATTGATATAAAACAACTAACTAATGTGCTTGATTGTGATAGGCAATGTCGGTGGGCTCAAAATGACTATTACCCTCAGCTACGCTTCGGGTAATAGTCATTTCGAGCCCACCTCGGTATTATCGACTATCACAAGAAGCCCATTCGTTAGTTGTATACTAACAATCGCGTAACGCACTTTTAATGTTATTTTTTACCGACAAGCCCAGTCACGTGATTGCGAGTGTTGTCCAAAACTATCGTATGCCAAATTCAATAGTAAAACGATCGTATGAGGGATATAGTAATTCTTATTAGACATAAAGCATGCATTATTAACTGTTTGTTTATTTGTATGAAAGTTCATCTGTGTTGGTAATGTATATAAGAAATTCATTTTAAACTCTTGATCACATTACAAATATTTACATCCGACAGCCGAAAATTTCGGAGGTAATATTTGTATTGTGATAAAAGGTTTTAAAATTAATTTCTTGCTTGTTTTTTTTTATTTTAAAAACATTTAAGAGGGGGGCTTTTTGAAAGAGTGTGCGTTTCATAATTGGGGGTCGTGGGTTCAACAGAATTATAGAACAGTGATGGGTAATACTAATAACATCAATGCTATCCAAGGCCAACTGAAGGGGTATTGTTCGTCACTGAAGTAGCTACCCTGGCATTAAGCGTTATTAGAATAAGTAGTAGTATTTTATCGGAATAAGATAAATTCTTCATATGCATTTATTCACTGTATGTTTTTTTATTTGTTAACCCCCTATATAGGGTTTTGTGGAGGCTTCGATCGACCTGATCACTTCGTAATTGTAGATTCTCCATTTCTTAGTTATGTACTTTTATTCAAAGGCACTTGGAGTTAAACAAAAATATGGCCATTTATTTCCCAATGATTAATTTATGCAAATTATTGATCAATGAATAAAAACTTCTGACTTGTCCGTGGTCTCATTTCGAAACCTCCTTCAAGTTGTAAATATATGGGCAGTGTTTCTTTGTGGCTTGAATTACGGGAAAGCATGACTAAAAAAAATCAACTCAGAGTAGGCTAGTCATGTTAGTATGATGATTCCAAATATATGTGGCATTGGAAGAAAGATAAGTGTGATCCGATTAGTTGTAATATTTTGGGACTATGAGCAATGAGCAATCGATCATGCGAACATGTGATCGATCTATCATTACCATTGATCGATCATTTCATGTTGTAACCGATTAAGTTGTAATGTGCGATGTTACCCGTTTTCTATAGAAGTTGTCGGTTATGTAGCTGCGGCAGTCACACCGCCAAACCGACACCAAACCGAACTAAATTACAATTTACCGCTTTATTGGGCACTGACAAGAGCCCCGACTGGGGTTAGCAGTCAGATCAAAAATCATTCGGTCTTCTATCGGTCTGTATTCAGCATTCATATATATGAAAAAGAAATATATATGAAAAAGAAATTAAAGATGTAAGAGTGTATTGGGATTTTTTGAAAATGAAAATTAGCAATTTTATTAGGAAATTTTCTAAAGAAAAATCTAGAAAAAGGAAAGAAAAAGTTCAAAATCTTGAAAATGATATAAGTGTAATTGAAAAAGAATTGATAGAAAAGGTAGAAAAGGAAAAGGTTGATTTGTTGGAAAATAAAAGAATGGAGTTAAAAAAATGTTATGAATATATTAATGAGGGTTTGAAAGTTCGATCTCGAGCATCATTTTATGAGAGAGGGGAACAAAATACTAAATATTTTGTGCAACTAATGGAAGCAAATAAAAAGAAGACAATTATAAGTAAATTATTAGTAGATGGAGGAAAAATAAGTTTTGATATGGATATTATTATTCGGGAAATACAAAGGTTTTATGCTGGATTATATTCCAAATTTGTTGTTGATGTAGAATTATTTAATGAAAGTTTATTTTTTAAAGGTTTGCCAAAATTAGGTTTAGAATCAAAGGAAATTTGCGAAGGTAATATAACTCAAGGGGAATGTATAGCGGTTTTAAAAGAAATGAAAGGTAATAAGTCACCCGGAAACGATGGTCTTAGTGTAGAGTTTTATGAATTATTTTGGCCTGTTATTGGTGATATTGTGGTAAGGGCTTTAAATGAAGCATTTGTTAAAGAAGAATTATCTTCTTCACAAAAACAAGCTATTATAATATTGATTCAAAAGGAAGATAAAGACCCCTTACAAATAACAAATTACAGGCCTATATCATTATTAAATGTAGATTACAAAATTTTAGCTAAGATATTGTCTGTTCGGATTAAAAAAGTATTAGGGGAACTTATTAGTATAGATCAGGTAGGATATTTAAAAGGGAGAAATATCGGTGAGGCTATAAGATTGATAGACGATATGATTTTCTATACTAAAACAAATAATATACCAGGGTTTTTATTAGCCATTGACTTTAAAAAGGCTTTTGATACTGTTTCTCATGATTTTTTGCAAAATGTGTTAAAGACGTTTGGTTTTGGGACTTCATTTTGTAAATGGGTTCGTACACTCTACAAGGGCGCTCAGAGTTGTGTATTTAACGGCAATGTATCGACTGGTTATTTTAATATTATGAAAGGGGTAAGGCAGGGAGACCCCTTATCACCCTATTTATTTATATTATGTATAGAAACTTTAGCACGCTCGATTAGGACCGACAATGAAATTTCAGGGTTTATTTTGGGAAATGCACATATTAAACAAGTATTATACGCAGACGATATGACGCTTTTTGTAAAAGATAAAGATTCGTTGATAAAATTAAATGAAAAATTTGAAACTTTTGCTATAATATCGGGATTACAAATTAATCGAGACAAAACATATGTTTTGTTATTAGGCCCTCTTCATGGAAAAGAAATTGTAACTCCTTTTGGTACAAAAGTTGGGATGATTAAAATATTAGGTGTATATTTTTCTATGGACCCTGAAGTTCGAGAAAGAATGAATTATAAAGAAATTTTAAGTAAAATTAAACATTTATTAATATGATGGAAACAGCGGGACTTGACCCTGATGGGAAAAATTCAATTGATAAAGACGTTTGTGATTTCTAAATTAATATTTGTATCTTCACTCACTCCAATTCCGCAAGGTGTAATAGAAGATTTGAATAGATTAACATTTGATTTTTTGTGGCATGGAAAAGATAAAATTAAACGGGAAGTTACTTTTTTGAATTACGAAAAAGGGGGTCTAAAAATGATTGATTTTCAATTATTTATTCGGACACAGAGAATAATGTGGATTAAGAGACTTTTTGAGGGGGAATCAATGATGGGATGGAAAAGAGTTTTTAAATTCTTGACTAGACAAGCAGGAGATTTGTTGGTTTTCTTTTGTAATGTTTCATTTAATTTATTGAATTTGTCACTTCCGGGTTTTTACAGGGAAATGTTAGAAGCTTGGATAGGTTCAAAAGATTTTTTGTTAAAAGAAACTGGAAGCAGGAATCAAATTGTTTTTAATAATAGATATATTCGAATTAATGGACAAATTTATTATAATGAAACATTATTTTTGAAAAATGTTTATAAGATACATCATATAGTCGATAGCAAAGGAAGAATAAAATCTGTCAAGGAATTTATGAGACTAGGATTAGATAGGTCAGAAATTGACATAGTGAAACAGATTTTTGAAAATATACCATTTATATGGAAACAATTGTTAAGTAGAGATTATAATGTGATGGAAGATACTGCACTGAATTTGGAGTTTCGATTGAGTGGAAAAGATTATTCATTGTGTGATATAACTTCAAAATATATATATGATCATTTGTTAAATTTAAGATTAGAGAAGTCTTTTGCAGTTCGCAACATAGAACACTTATATAATGTCTTTGGAAAAGATAATGAAAATATTTTTGTACGCTCCCGAAAATCCACGCTTAATAGTTCACTAAGGGAATTTCAATTTAAATTACTATACAATCTTATTTATACAAAGAAACACATGTTTACTTTTCATATGGGGGATAGTAATTTATGCTCTTTTTGTCATAAAATGCAGGAAACATATGAACATTTGTTTTACTTTTGTGAAAAAGTAAGAATGATCTGGGTAGACTGCGGTAACGAGTTTGATTTAGAAGAATTAATAAATATAGATTGGAAAGGGGTCCATGTAGGAATCAAGGTTAGTAATGTAGGAAAAGATCAATTATTAAATCATGTTATATTGTTGATAAAAAGTATGATATTTGTTAATAGTAGAACGAAAGATTATCCTCCAACTATAAAAGATATTAAAGATACATTATTGAAAAATAAAGAGGAAGAAAGAAAGATAGCTGAACAGAGAGGAACATTGCAAATTCATTATAGAAAATGGAACACACTCTCTGACTAGGGTATGACACAGAGACACCATGTACAGAGTTCTTACTACCGCCTCCCCCCACCCCTTTTTTTTTTTTTTCTTTTTCTTTTTATCTTTCTTTTGTTAGTTCGCTATTGTTTCTCTGTTTTACTATAGATCTCTTTTTTTCTCAAACACTATGATTATCATTATATGTATAAGAACAGATTGTATATGTATATGTAATGCTGTACACAATTAGTTTGTTGTACTTATATGAATGATTTGTATAATTGTAAATTTACGTTGTAAATTTGTTTGAGAGAAAATAAAATACTATTACAAAACAAAAAAATTCAGCGCGAGTATTCGGTTTGCATTCAACCGAATCAAGACCGATAAGACCCCGATAACGTCCAGAATAAACCCCGCCATGAAACCGACAATCCCGAACTCACATGGAACACAGCCCGAACTCATCCCCTCAGTAAAATAAAAGGGAATAATTATCGAGATGTGAGAGTCATCATGTCCAGCACCCAGCTTCCACAGCAGGAAAATATATGCATGAACAATAATAAAGTAAAAGGGATAGTTAAGTTTTTTGTGTAGAGGGCGCTACACAAAATCATTTGTGAGATAATGAAAAGCCGAGTGTCAAAGAACATACAATTTTACTGACAGAATAAACTTTATTTGATCAAAATCGGGTCAGAAACGGCTTAAATATCCATATTCATTAACATTGTTGTAATCATTGTGGAGTCCTTCAATAATTCGATCATTTTGAACCAGCCGTTAAATGATTTATAATTGTTGATGGTATTAAAGGGCTAGTTTAGTTTTGGTAGAGAGGGCGCTGCTCATCACAATTTTGTTGTGAGGTAATGACAAACTGAGTGTCGAATTTGAGAGAACGTGCTATTTTAATGGCAGAATAAACTTTATTTGGTCAAAATCGACCCAGAAACGGCTGAAATATCAATAAATATATCTGACCATATAATTATTTGAGGCCCAAATAATTAGATGGTTTTTTCCAAAAATAAAAAAAATGCTTGCACTTTTTCAAAAATTGTCAAAAGCATTTTTTTTTTTAATCATTGTTTCAATAAAACATCGCATGCATAATTTTGTATGAAAAATGGTTGAAACCAATGCCTTTTTAGAAAGCGCCCTCTTGTGTTTTAATGGCTCTTTTTGAATGATAACGGGTTTTTTTTACTTAGTCGTTTGTAATTTTGTATACCTTTCGAGCATGGTAGAGTTATAACTATTAGTTTATAATGTTACTGTCCAGGTTTGGTTACTAAAGTTCAGCCTTACCAAAACTGTACTACCCCTTTAAGTTCTTGATCATCCCACTATCTAATCACTATTCTAATTTATTCAAGAGCCCTCTTGAGTATTGACGGCTCATTTTAAAATGATAAGAGGTTTTTTTATTTGGTCGTTTGTAATGTTGCATTCATTTCGAGCATGGTCATGATGGTGGAGTTATAACTAGTAGGTTGTTATGTAATATTACAGGTTTGGGTTACTAAAATTCAGTTTGACCAAAACTGCATTTTCTTACTGAATCTCAACTATCCCTTTGAGTATGTTTCTTTTGACAAACGTCTATATAGCCCTGATCAGAGTCTTGGAAGAGAGGAGAGAATGATACTGGGTTAGAGAGAGTTATCCAGGAGAAATGAGAATGGGTTATACGACCAACTGATGCATGAACTGCATGGAGAATGACATTCATATGTCTATATGGCTATATGGGTGATAATTATTTTAAAGTAAAGAAATTCATAAGGTGCCGTCCCTCCCAATGCAATAAGTAAGACATCGTGTTGTGGGGGCCAAAGGGGCTGCAAGGAGGGAAGGGGTGGGGTGGAGAGTCGCCCCACAATTGTCACCTCTCTAACATGCCCCTTAGGCATTACATATAAACACAGGCTCACCGTGTCGCAAATATTATGAAGAACTAATTATCTTTAGTTTTGAGCAAACCATACGAATTATTATATAGCTCACAGTACTGAGAAATGACTCTTTTTATCTCAGAAAAATTTACTTGGCATATAATATAACCAAAGATTTTGCCCCTCCTCAAAAGTGCGAGAGTAGTGTTCGGTAATGAAGCCATTTTGATTCGGCCGAACTGAAACCGAATGAAAAATGTCCTCGAATCGACTCCGACATGTCCCCTCAAGCTCCCCGATAATTTGTCGGGGTGGGTTCGGATTCCAAACTGGAGACCGATACCACTCCGACACCAAACCGACAGCACCCCCAACGTCCCCGAAACGTCCACGAATTGTTCGGTCTGGTGATGGTTTGGATTGGTTTTGCGGTGTGACTGATACATTAAGAGATTTATTTGCAAATGTATTAAAATTGCAAATACTTAAACTGTTCCCACATTATTTGTATCGGATCAGTAAAATACTAGTAGGCAGGTTAAATTATAGAGAACCAAATTTTGACAAAAAAAGTAATGCATCATTTCTATACTATAGGGAGGTTTTCCCGGTCATATCTTTCATACTTTTCTCACCCAAATTCACACAAGGGTCATTCAAATTCACGCGTTTCTTGCTAAGGGGCGAATTCGATCATTCAATTTCACAATACCTGCATCCAATTGGGTTTACTCACATTCCTTTTTTCAATTTCGAGCAATCAAATTCACTACGCGTTCATTCAATTTCATTTTCGGGCACCGAAATTTACGTTTGTTCATTCAAGTTATCACGGTCACGACGGACAGGCAAATGTGCCTATTTTGCCTATAACCCTATTTGGTGCATTCAGCTTAATTAACATGACACATTTTCTAAATTATTTTATAGACTTAGCTCAAAATTAAATGAAAATTAGCACAATCACTCACACAATGGCAATAGCAGTATAATCCATTCATACAAACACATTATAATATGCTATACCAATGTGCATAACAAATACCAAATCTATCACACGCATAACGTACAGTCATTCTCGAGCACGTCAAGTATTGCAACTTTTTAATTACGAAATATAACATAATAAATAAATAATAATTATAATACACGACATTTGTAAGGCGTTTTAATACGGTCGTTTCTAAGCGTACCATTATCGGTCTACAAATTAACAACCAAAAGTTATAATAAACACACAAATTATAAATCTATTATTTTTTCCATAAATCACGCATAATACAAATGAGATCATTCAAACATAACTATCAAACATACAAGAAATAAGACGGTGTGCACCTCCTTTGACCGACTCACAACTGAACCCGTGTAGAATACCATTTATGAATTAAAAAGGTGCGTTTTCAGCAAGGTCTTAAACTGGTCAAGGGAATGAGTGTTATATGCGCTGGTAATTTGTTACTGAAAAAGCTCGATCGCCATATCTTGCAACACTACGAGGTCCAAGGGTTAATTGCAAGGTCGATGATGTTCGGCGCGCCATTGTTAGTGTGCATTCAGCTGTGTGCCGAAAGAATGTGCATAGTGGTTCGATGCTATGACGGGCAGGAAGTGCGATTTATCAGGCCCTCACTTTGTAAAAATTGATAAAAAATGGGAACCTGACATTCATGGTCTCACTTAAGACGTCCTAAAACAAAATCTACTTGTCCAAAATCACTGTTCTTGGTATCGTTTTTTATTGGAAAAGACACCCTTTCCGATGGACATAATCATTTTGTTACTATATTTTGGGAAGTGCCCCGTTCCGTTTTTTTTTTTGGGGGGGGGGGGGGGGAGGGGGGGGGGGGGTGTGGCACCCTTTATAGACTATTTAATGCGGCGTAGGGGAAATCAGAGCACAGCACAGCGAGGTAATGCATACACCGAGTAATGGTAGGCCTATACGCTTTCAGAAATTTCAGTTATAAAACACTACTTAAAATGTATAATACATCCTTTAAAATAGCACCATAATTCCTCCATGTTCCTATAAAGAAAGACTTTAATCTTATAATAAAACCACAATTTTTACCCCAAAGTCCTATAATATTGATGATGCGTACCGTATGCACTTTATATTCTTTGCGCACTGGCTTGCAGCAGCGACTTAAGTGAATTATGTTCAATTTCACGAACTAAAATGTCTTAAATTTCTTAAACTACTAACTATATCTTTTAACGTAATACTTTATCTTTTAGCCAATACAAAATGCTATCATATGAAATGTTTTGTATTAAAAACAATTAACGGGAAGGCATACATTATTAAATAAATATGACTTTGATTACAACATCACGCTTCCCAAAGCAGGCGCGCGTATGCAAATGAGCATGACGTTACATCAAAGACTGTAGAATTACAAGACAGATCACTGGCGGTCGCGCAGCGATGTCCCTTCAAACAGAATGAAGATTCAAATCGAGCTAAAGAGAAAGTTGGGTACACCCAGAGGTTTGGGTACAGTACTGAATCTTGTTTATTTTAATTAATTAAAAAACATTTAAAAATTATTGTCGATGAGCTTTTTTGGAACAAATGTTCCCTTTGTTAGTATTAATTTAAACAAAAGTAAGGATCAGAACGTACTTACTTAAACTCGGCAAATTCAGGCTAGTATGACGATTGAACATCAGTTTATCTCCAAGTTGAGTACACCTGGGGGACACATTGTTTTTCTAATTCAATATTGTCTTTGTATATGTAAAAATATTTAAAAATTATTGTCGATGAGCTTTTAGAGATTTTCACTCACATTTTTAAAATAAAGAATTGTTAAATTCACAGATCTCGAACGTGCACAATAAACAGGCAATGGCATATTTGGATATTTGCATATTATCACGCACACTGTCTGGAATATACGCACCGACAAACCAATCGACTTTGTTCTTCCCAACATGATACTGCTTTGTGGAATAATTGACCAATGATAACTGCGTATGTGTGCGCATTATAAAATCGGTGCGCTTAGTCAGCTGATTTATTCCGAAAATAGTGTTGTTGCTAGGCTAAAAATAGCCGAGTCATTCACATTAAGCCAGCAGCAACAACAACAACTGCAACAATAAATATGTGGGGAACCCCCTGTGCAATTTGCATTGTGACGTCAGGACTGTAATTGCGCGCATAAACTGAGGACATCGCGCGCTGCCCATTCACTTTGTACAAGAAAATTGTCCAGTGGTCGGTCTTTCCATTAAGCGTCTTTGGTTACATGCACTCAGCTCAGATCAGAGCAGCTAGCTATATCGCTAGGCTAGGGTACGGTAGCAGCGCAGCTCGATCGAACGAGTCGTAAAACCAAATCATTAAGACTAAAGTGTTTGGGAATCGTGATGTGAACCACACGCTGATATGCGGCTGAAGGTCGTCAATAAAATGTAAGTACAATGATTTTCTGTACTGAATACATGTTTATCTTGTTCTTTTCTAAAAAGTGTGTATAATAAAGATTTCATATCTTTACAAAATGGAACAATTAAGTTAAAACAAAATTATAATTATTGTTACGGATTCATATTTAAAGTTTTAAACTTTAAAAATGAGAGTGACCAAATTGTGCAGTGTCTGTGTACAAAGTCAAAGATAGCGTCGTCGTACGGTGATTCGGCGCTTATAATTTAAATTGAAATGTTATTATTGCCAAGTTTAAACATGTTTTTTAATATTATGACAATGCAATGTATAAGCAAATATCTAATTTAATAAGTGATGATTAACTGTTACCTTAACCGTTCCGAAGCCATGGGCCATGGCCCACAGACAGTGTTCCGAAAAATGGTCCAATACAATTTCCATTTATAATCTTGACTTGAGTGATGACAATGCAAACTTTTTAAATGTCGCCATCGTCAATTCGTGCAGAACGCTAGTGGCCGCAGACGATCTGTGACAGAAATAGGATTGTCGCGGGCGACAAGTTATTACAATAAATTATTTAATGCTTAACTGCATTATTCTAGCAATGAACGCAGTATGATACTAAGATCAACTTTAAGACTAAGACTAAGCAGTAAGAGTCTAAGACCTCCCTAAGATCGGCAAAATTTGTATTTTGTAAAGTTGATCTGTTGCGTGTATGCAATGGCTAAGATCGACATGGCAGGAGCACGCGTTGACCCTAGATAGGCTATACTGCTGTTACAGAATACGTCTTATTATTATCTTTAGGACAGATAATTTACATTAATTTGCAGACCCAATCACTTGGAGTTGATCTTATCTTCTTAAGATCAACCTTAAGAGCAACTTACAGAATACCAAAGTTGATCTGAAGACAAGTCTTAGGACTAAATTCACCTCCTAAGATCCCTACATACAAAATACCATCACTGGATTCTCAGGGTGGAAATGAGGTAAACATTTATACATTGAATAAAAACGTTTGAAGGATGAACATACATTTGTGTCTAGGAGATAAATGTCGGCTTAGAACTGCGTCAATGACATCATACTCATGAGTCATAGCCTCCATTACCATTTGGTTATTTCTTTGCCAGTCAAGTCATCAATTAACAAAATGTTTTTTACAAAAAAATAAATTATTTCTTATTAATCTGAAATGAGAATATACGTGTACATTTTAAACTGTTATTATTGATTCAAAACAAAAATGGATTCCATTTCGTTTAATTTCAATTCAATACATTTCATTTCATATGTAATGCTATAGCTCTTTTATAACATGAATGTATGATATTTCTTGAGAACTAATTACTTTGTCTTCCCAACGTTCTCGCCAGGCCGTTTTCGCGTGGCGGTGCCGCCACGCGTAAATTTATTCTTCAAACTTGCGCCACGCGTAAATTTATTCTTCAAACTTGCGCCACCCGAAAATTTTGATGAGATAATACCGCCATGTGTAAAATCAATAAATTCATGACAATTTCCCCATATTTGCAGACACCATTTTCATAATTCCTATTTGATTATTTGTCTCCACAAATACAACAAATATTATTGCCAAATAAAGGCGCATCCTCGCTCTTAAATCGCTTCGAGGAGACGAGGAAATCTCCGATATAATTTTAGAAACACGCACCGTACCGTACACCCAACCCTCGCCCGCGCGGTCGTCCGTCCGGTCGTCCGTCCGGGCGGCCGTCCGCGGGCGCGGCAGCCAGGCCAGCACAGGCAGTTGGACCGCTGCTGCGCCTCATCCGATCGAATCTCATACAGCGGTCTGCAAAAATGCAGTGTTTCGCGCTCAAATTCATCTTTTTATACGGCAATAAAATGACAAGTATCGATACTTTGCTGGATTTATGAAACAATATTTACGGAAATATAGTTACAGAATATTCAGTATTACCTCAGTTTTTAGCAAAATATTACTTTTTCCGAAGTAAAACATTCACTCAAGCGCTTGTTACGCGAGCGAGAATTTCAGTAAGCGATTGAACATAGCAGAAAATCAGATCGTTTGCGATCGTTGCCAATTTCTGGGCAGCGATATCATATAACGTGTAGTGTAGTCTACGCGGGCCCGTTCACAAATTGGCAACAAAAGTGTGCTAGGTTCAGTTCATCTGGTCCGTCGTCCGAGCGGGTTAGAAAATTATATCGAGATTATCAGTGCATTTTTGTGCTGTTTTGCAGGTAATTGTTCTCGTATTTGTTTTAAAAGCCTTGCAAACATGTAAGTAAAATAATAGATAGTCTAGAATAGGTGCGATCGTAATAATCTTGCATTTTCGTTCCTTTTCGGCACTTTTTAAGAGTGCAACTTACAAGGCAGTTGGCGCACTAGCTAGCTACCTCTTTCGCAGCGCGGGGCCTGCCGAAACTCTGGCAGACCTTCTAGTGTGTGTTCCGTAGGTTTTTTTTTCGATGCACATGTTCAATTTGCGTCGATCAATTTGTCAAACAAGTCGATAATTTTGCTAAAAATAACCACTCATATGGTAAAATATGTAATTTTACACTAACATTGGGCAATTTTCTATTTTTTTTTTTTCATTTCCGATGTTGAAAATTTCACATTGAAAAGTCGGGCAACGGGAAATTGGGCGATATCTGATGACTCCCGGCCCTACTCCTACCCCTGCGGCGCGGCATCCCGTGCTTGAAGAGCAGCAATACATGCGCCACGGGTAATTTTTCCGACATATATGTTTATGGTTTTGCGCCACGGGTAAATTTTTTCCTGGCGAAAACGCTGTGTCTTCCTTCTCCTGCTTTCATCTAAATAGAATCACCATACGGATACCGAGCTAGACGAAACTCTCTCCCTACGTACAGCTGCGCGGGTCCTGGCTCCAAACCTTCACCTCAAAGTGGCGGATCATGCTGCGGTGTTATTTCTTAATAATATGAACTGAGAATATTTTATACAGTGTAAATATTAAATTGTTAATATTTATTAGAAACAAAAATGGATTCCATTTCGTTTCATTTCAATGCAATACATTTCATTTCATATGTAATGCTATAGCTCTTTTATAACACGAATGTATGATATTTCTTGAGAACTAATTACTTTGTCTTCCTTCCCCTTGTACTAGATATATGAAATCACCATACGGGACACCAAGCAAGCTAGACTAAGCTCTCTCCCTGAAGCTAGCTGCGCGGGTCCTGCCTTCAATCCTTGACCTCACTGTGATCGCGGATCGTGTTGCATGTTATGGTGTTATTTCTTATCAATTGAACTGAGAAGTGTAAATATTAAATTGTTATTATTAATTAGAAACAAAAATGGATTCCATTTCATTTCATTTCATTTCAATTCAATACATTTCATTTCGTATGTATTAATGTAATAGCTCATTAACATGAATGTA
Organism: Echinarachnius parma; assembly: GCA_037951105.1. NCBI lineage: Eukaryota > Metazoa > Echinodermata > Echinoidea > Clypeasteroida > Echinarachniidae > Echinarachnius > Echinarachnius parma. Next base: position 46,300 of record JBAMJV010008140.1, read on the forward strand.
TAGTATTTCTTGAGAACTAATTACTTCTTCTTCCTTCCCCTTGTACATCTAGATAACTACAATCCGCATACAGGACGCCGAGCTAGACGAAGCTCTCTCCCTGAAGCTGTTTTCCTGCTTTCAATCCTTGACCTCACTGGGGTGGATCTGGCTGGTGAGGCTGCGCATCAATGAGGAGACCCTCGTCCGCTGGGTGGAGGCGGTCAGGGCTGTCAGCACCATGCAGTACATCTAGTGAGTGTATAATATGGTATCATTAGTTGCATTGAAGTGTCCAGATTTGGGGTCAATTATTTGCATGATTGTTTCCCGGATTGTTTCGTAGGACGATTTATGCTAAAGATATATTCTTTATAAAACAACAATTTGTGTTTTTTTCCCCCCATTTAATGCTCTACCGTTGGCGTTTGTAACTTTGTAAGGAAGTTTTCTGTAATATGTATGTCTATGAGACTGACATTGACTCTTATAAACATTTCTTAATTTAATGATTTGTAAGCTTAATCATAATAATAATAATAATAGTAATAATGATACAAATAATAGAAATAATCATTCGTCATTTTGACAAATTTTACAATTCAATATTATTTTTTTTCTTCATTTGTAGGGTATACATATTACTGTTTTGAACAAAGGTGTGAATACATTAATATCAAACAAAATAAATCAAACAATACAATACATTAATTGAAAGAATAATGCTGGGGTAAAGATGGAAGGGAGGATAACTCGCCGGTTTCAAATGTACTAATTATTATTAATGTAGTCGGTTTCATCCTGAATATATTACGTCAAGTTACATGTTGTAGAACACACTTGACTACACAACATGCGAATAGCTGGCAGTGTATTGTGACACGAACACGCGATACATTATATTACACACGTACAGGGAACCATGGGAGGAATGCGAGCTGTGTGTTCTACACGTGACCTTGACCTACTTCTTTCTCTACGCATAATAGCGTGAACATAGAATGTCAATATACAGGAATCAGCTGTTTATGAAACATCCGATCGAATCACTCGATTTTGCAAAATACTACAAATGCCATGATCAAAGATTTTACTATAAAAATTGAAAGCATAGATCTATCTAGCTAGGCCTATTAAACAAAGTTTTAATTAAACTAAAAGCACACATGGGCAAATTCATGCTCGCATTTCTTTTTGGAAACATGGAAGTTAATGATAACAATGATAAGTGTGAACATTTAATTTCAAATTATAATTAGTAGGCCTATTTGTTTTTTAAAATAATGACATTTTGAGCAGCATGGTCAATAAAGTTACATTGAATATACATTAAATTGAAATTCAGCATGCTCAGATATTTTTTAAAGTTGCTATAAAATATGACATCGTTATTAATTCACATTGATAAATACTGAAAATAATTGCTAATCATGTAAAAAACCATGCAGTGCATTGTATGATATTGACACGGTGCACATTGCTTTTCATGTTACAGCATCATGCACTGTGGTGTAGCAGGGTTCGGCAGACTGTACACACACCTGAGACGCCTCGATCAGCCAGAGGTACCGGGCTTGATAGAGGTGTACGTTAGGGTGAGTGTTCATTTGTGCGCAGAATGTGATTCACTTACTGTTACCTCATTCCTCTATGACCCATTAGGAGTTTTGTGTATAAAATCTGTTCGTGCTATTTACAACATATAGCAATGCAACATGTATAAACATAGTAATCTCTCTTTAGCTCATTTGATGGTACTTAATTAATTGCCATATTTACTACATAATTATTTGATCTTGCTGCGGAAATTCCCAACGAATATTTCATCAATTTACATGATTGTATAAATACGGTTACCGTTACCTAGGCCTGTGTTACATAATTCGAAAAAAAAAAAATGTATAACTTTGAAAAGGTAAATTGTTTCTTTTACTAAGATATAAAGATACATTGCAAGTTTTATTTTAAGTTTTCATTGTGATGATAATTATTGTTTTCAGTTCCTGACATAGTAGCTGTCCCCCCCCCCCCCCCCCCCCCCCCCCCCCGTAGCTACGCCACTGTGTATAACTATATATTTAAAGGGAGCTGGTCCCTTGGGAAAGCCATACAAATCGTTTTCTGAGTTTTAAAGATAATTTATAATATATCATTATACAACTAACGAATGTGCTTCTTGTGATAGTCATTCTATTACCGAGAAGGGTTTGGAATGACTATTACCCGAAGCGTAACTGAGGTAATTATATTGACTATAACAAGAAGCTCATTCGTTTATTGTTATACAGTCAAACCTATCTATAGCGACCACTCAAGGGACCGGCGAAAAGTGGTCGCTGTAGACAGGTGGTCGCATGAGACAAGTTGGCGGCCATTTTGAATCTATGGTCGCATACTGTGGCTATATGCACATGTATAAATTATTGGCATCTGTATACACGCACGTGTTCATAGTTTCATTTAGCATAAACACAAATTGAAATTTAGTATTTGTCACAATAACAATGTTTACTTCGCGTAAACTCAAAAATTGTTTCAAGAAGACGTGATAAGTTTGACGACCCCAAATTTGCGTATCGCGCGTGAAGTTTGTTTTGCGCACTTGGGTACGCGTACAATTATGAATAATTAAATAAAGACAGTGCGCGGGCTGAGCGCGCATTAACATTATAATACGCGATCGAGTAGCCATTGCCATGTTTTTCTTTACACGGTAACATTAACAATCTTTAAATATGTAATATACTGTAGGCCAAAATAGCTCATAATTGTGATATATCAGATCTGGTAGACAAATAACTACCAAATTACACTAATTCAGCATATTAATTTGGGCTTGATATATAAATCGCACAATGGCGGAGGCATCAGTTTCGAAGATTCATCAAGTTTGTCAATGAAAATGGAAGGGTTTAAAAAACAGGCGAAATAAGTAATTTAATTGATTGATCTTAAAACCAAAATATGTTTATAAGAATATTCTTAATAAACTGGTATTAGAGTTATGATACAAATCAGTGTATTTCTTGTCTAAATGATGTGTTAAAAGTTAACTGCGCGAAGTTCGATACCCCTGCTATACTTGTTTAGTTCCTGACTTAGTAGCTCACCCCCCCTCCCTCTCCTAATACTATGGGAATGGTACGGTGTTCAGCTTCCTGTTTCCATTTCTTATTGAGCGTTTGTATAGTGGTGTGACAGTGTTTCAAAGTAGGGAATAAAGTTATCATCAAGACCTGTAATTTTAGAGGGGAAGATAACACAATTGCTTTATGTGTAGTCACATAAGGCGATAATTGTATTAGGGAGCTTATCACTTATATATACCAAACGAAATTCATGCAATTGGTTGTCTGCGTTATTTTCTGCATCCAACATATCATCGATTCCATAGTGACTCGCGTGACATTTTTACTAAAATCTGACATTTAACAGTTTACCAGCACTAAATTGGCTATCTAATCTTAACTTTTAGTACTTTTTAAAACTAAGATATTGGGTATGCATGGGCAGGAAGGAAAAAATATGTTCTAAGATTTATATTTTCTTAGAAATTAGCCATCCTTGACTGTGACTCGCGTGACGTGATACAAAACAAGGTTCTTGACATCACTCTGTTCAAATTGTTTTTCGTATAAATCTAAAGAAGAGATCTGGTTACTGACTGGTGAAATCAAACTTCCTACCCTACCCCATTCTTAGTTAATGTACAATACCCCAAGTCTTCCTGATTTTGAGTAATAGCCTACACAAAACGTGACTCGCGTGACACAGAGTGTGACACGCGTGACGGAGTATCTCACAGCATGGAGGCATAAATCTAAAACTTGACATTTGGGCTAGAAATCATTAAACTAGATTGGGAAAAAGTGTTTTTGTATGGACTAAAATGATAAATAACAGTTTTCATAATTCTATCCTGGATGAGGATTCCCTTGGGGAAATATTTTGGGGGATGGGGGGGGGGGGGGGGGGGGGGGGGGGGGGGGGGGGGGGGGGGGGGGGCTCATATTGTTTGATTATGATGTGGCACTATTTTCCATCTCCTTGGAAGCATGATAGCTACATGTATATTGTACATAGCCCAGTGGGAGCTTTAGACACAAGGAATATATCAATGTGGGTTTGTTTAAACTAAAGTATTTGTGTGCATCTATTGGGCTACCCCCTCCAAACATATCGGAAGCCTGGGGCTTCGTGCATCTCTTGGGTCTACCCCCTCCGAGCATACCCGAAGCCTGGGAGCTGCGTGGATCTCTTGGGGCTCCCCCAAGCATGATACCCGAATACCCCCCCCCCCCAAAAAAAAAAAATAAAAATAAAATAATAAAATAAATAAATAAAATAAATAAAAAATAAAAATACTATTTGAGGTGCGGGGGATGGCCTGTATTATTATTACTATCCCCCCAACAATTTGAGGGTTAAGAATATATGAAATATCAATAAAATGTGGACACATGGCCCCCTCCAGTCACCCTAACCCTAACTATATCTTGAGAGTGCTAAACTGCCCAAATCCACAAAGACCAAAATCTTCCGGGGGCTGTGCCCCCTAGAACCCCATTAAGACCATCTGACCCAGTCCCCTGCACATTAAGTACGTATTTACATGAGTAAGAACAACACCTTTAGTTAGCTGGATATCAACAATCCTTAAGCTTCCGGGTGCTCGGCCCCCTGGACTCCCATTAAGGTTACCAATGTGGGTATCCCTTGACTATTTTCATTCAGGGTTCCATCAGGGTGTTTGCAATGTGCACTTAATAATCTTACAACGAACTAACAGTGTTGGTGTAAGTTACCGAAAACATCTATATCGAGCAAACTAATTGATCAATATTGTTATATTAGTGTTTAAAAATAGCTTGTATGTTAAAATCGAACCGTATTATTGTTACATGCAGAAATATCAGAAGAAAATCTCAGCACACCAGTCAGACTAGGCCTCTATTCACTGTCTGTTAGCCCTTCTCTGCGCCCCTAGCGCCGGGCTGGAGATATCGACAAGACTGCATACCACGCCTATGTGCATTAGCATACACGGATGAATCGATCTGTATCATGATGGTTTTAATTTAAACCTTTTAATGCTTAATTAGTCAATAACAAAGCAAATTCTGTACAAATCTGACATTAAAAATATTCTTTCAGTTGGTGATGAAAGCATATGTTTCATTTTTGGTGTGTGGGCATTCCCAAATACTGTCATTTGGCTTTTACATTTCTAAACAGCTAAACCAGAGAAGCTAAGCGTGATCTGCCCCCTGGGCCCTGGCAGGTACTTAATAGCAGGCCCCTACTCCGCAGCTTTCTCTACATGTTAGTTGCCTAAGTGTTCACCAAGTGTGCTACGTGTGCACACAATACCCGTTGACTTTCGGTGTCATTCGGTTAAAAACTATGTTTGTCCCCCCCCCCCCCCCCCCCCCCCCCCCTCCCCCGTCATAAAACCCTGGCCATCCCTACTTGGTTGGTCGCTTCACTCCATCGCCTCTGCTTCGCCCCCCCCCCCCCCCCCCCCCCCTTCGTTTTCTAAAAATATGCACTGCCAGGTGAAATAAAATGCTTGAGCAGCAAGGAAGTGATCCTCAGTAATCTGGCTGCATGTACACATGTATAACAGTTAATTTTTACTTCTAAAATGTTCTTATCAAATTTATAATCCATAAAGTATCTCTTAAAACATGTACTAACGAAGGCTAAATTGTTTGCATTCAAACTATATCTCATTTGGCATTATTACTCTGACTTTGGAATGCATTGCTGGCATGTGACTCGCGTGACAGAGTCCAAACGTGACTCGTGTGGCATTTTTGAGACAGCTATTTATGGTAGGGTTGTAGAGCAAATACTTTTATTACTGTATCAACTGATAAAGCATCACTTCCTATATTTAAGCATAAACATGTGCTGAATAGTTATCTAAATTGACTGTAATTTCAACAAATCAACCTTTTGCGTGACTCGCGTGACATTCATCAAGTGCATTTTGAGGATGATAAATTATCAAAATGCAAACAACATAGAAGGAAAATCTTCCGGTTTTCTCAAAATGAGTGTCATAGCTATTTAATAATGGAAGACTTAGGGACAGCTGATGGTTTAATTTTGTTTTTGTTGGACACTAATATGAAGCCAGAGGCCTCTATTTTGAACCAAAACTTCCCATACGTTCATAGGGCTGTAACTTTTCAGAAATAGGCTCCCCTTAAAAAAAAAAGAGAGATTTAAACCATTTCAACATTACCCTTCCTAAATATATTAATCACAAAGTGGTTCTTTGTACTTCATTTTTAAAGTGTTAGAATGACAGTTACACGGAATTGGTGATATAGATAATATGAATGAATACACTTCTGTGATACGAATACAACGGGTTATCCACACTTTCCTTGTTGCAAAATATTATATATTTAATATTACACCTGGAACACTATGTGCAATCTAATCAGTATATTTTGTCATCGTGCCTGTGAAATGAGTATTAGTGGAGTATACATCACTGGTCTCATGACATATTACACATGTTACACATTAAGTAATGTTTAACATTCTGTATACATTATTTGTACATTCTCCATATACAGGAGCTTAATAGGAGATTCTATATCCCCCACACACACTGAGAAGGAGCCGCACCGTGTCGCAGGACTAGATCACGTACCTCCCAGGCCAACATCACTGATATGAGCCAACCTCTCATCTCCATAGGCCACCTCGCCTGATCATGCTGATGACAGCTGCGGTTCGTGATATCATTATACAACAGAAAATGCATGTTTGATTAATCTGCACCCTCTATCTGGGGACTCAGTTTTACTCTAGTCAATGCATTTATTATTCCTGCACCATCATGTAGACTGCTTGTGCTGCTCGGCCTTTGTTTGTCGAAGGGGTGTATCTCGAAAATGGGTCTCTTTGACTTTCATGAATATGTGTGGGGTTTTTATGTACATTGAGTCAACTCTTAGAAAGGCTCGGGTTTTAGTTTTAGAGATATCAGGGCCCTCTGCACCCAATTACATATTGCGCTACATAAATCTATTGCTATTATTATCATTATGACTATATGGAATGTGATCCTGAGAGACTTGTGTTGAACACGGAAGAAAAGGTATTCTCTTGTCTCTTGCCACAAGTTTAGGTACTTTGTGGCGTTATTTCTCTATTGGTTTGTTGTAAATTTGAAATTTCAATAAATGTTGTTTATCATGCGATCAAAGAAAGTATTTGTAATATATGAAGAGCTCAGTTGCAAAAGGTACTACATCCATTTTTCAACAAAATTGACTTTTTGGTCTTAATGTACTCATTTTTATGACCTCTTTACACTTATACTAAGAAAAAGCTGAATTTCCAACTAGAAAGTTTTTAAAAATTACATTAAAAAATCAGTTCGGTTGCAAAAGGTACTACATCCATTTTAGTTCGGTTGCAAAAGGTACTACATCCATTCCAATGCCATCATAGGAAATTGACCAATCAGAGAGCAATATTGACTATACTGACCTAATCTGTAAACACTACGCTTTCTGTTAAAATCACCACGCACGGCGGAACGGCGGAGAAACAGTGGAGAAATTAAGTGATTTTTTTTTTTTTGTGTAGTCCCATGCACTGCGTTTACTGTTAGCTACTGACGGTTTACTGACTGTGCATTACTGTTGAGTTTGACATTGATCATTGAGTTTGAACCATAAGTTGTGCCCAAATGTATGCAAGTACAAGCACTTTGTAGGTATGGACTGGCTTCACAGCTAATAAGTGTGTAATAACTAATCTGAAAGCAATGTTACTTTTTAAAATGTAAATTCTATGACATGAAATTCATGTGTCCACATCATAATACTCGATTACTCGGTCAAACTTAATGGCCCGTATTCACAAAGGTTTGTACAAACCCTGGTTCAAACCGCGGTTTACATCTATGGAATGCCAATTGTAAACTGATGGAGAGAGAATGTAAATTCCTTACTTGTTAACAATGTTGATGGCACACATTCTCTCTCCATCAGTTTACAATTGGCATTCCATAGATGTAAACCACGGTTTGAACGGGGGTTTGTACGAACCTCCTTTGTGAATACGGGCCAATCTCTTTACAATAATAAACTGCATAATAAAACTGCATGAGGGAATAGTGATAGAGACTGAGACACGAAGAAAGAAAGAAAAAAAAATTAATAGAGTGTTCTAGAGACACGCGAAGAGAGAATTCAGAGAAGGAAAAAATAGAAATTAATACAGAAAAAAAAAATGAAACAAAGAAATCGAGAGCGTTAAGCCCGTCAGAGAAAACAAAAAGAGAGAAATTACATGGCGAGAATGAAAGAAAAATTAGAAAATAAAAAATAAATAAAATGGAGTGGGTAGATGGAAAATAAGAAAGAAAGCCTGTGTGAGAGAAAGGGGCTGGGGGAAACATGGTGGGTATGTTCAACTGCCCCTGCTTCCTGGTTGGAGAATCCTGTCCCTTTGTGACCCCTCCCCCATTATTACCTTTTATGCATGATGTATCCCCCATGCAGTGGCGTAGCGTGGTCGGACTGATTGGGGGGGGGGGGGGGGGGGGCACACAAATTATTGGGGGGGGGCACACCTTATGTATTTCTTTGTTGTTTCAAAAATGGCCTCTTACGTATTCTATTGTTTTTTTCGAAATTATTGGGGGGGGGGGGGGCACACCTTATGTATTTCTTTGTTTTTCAAAAAATGGCCTCTTATGTATTCTATTGTTTTTTTTTATTATTGGGGGGGCACGTGCCTCCCCCCCCCCCCCCCCGTAGCTACACCACTGGGGGGGGGGGGGGGGCACACCTTATGTATTTCTTTGTTTTTCAAAAAATGGGCCTCTTATGTATTCTATTGTTTTTTGACATTATTGGGGGGGGGGCACGTGCCCCCCCCCCCCCCCCACCCCCCCCCCCCCCGTAGCTACGCCACTGCCCCCATGTACGATGGATCCAGGACATTGAACTAAAGCGGGCATAATTTGTTTGAATACTTACGCAATCATTCATTCAAAATGTTGGTCAGCAAGTGGGAAGGGGAGGGGGGGGGGGGGGGGGGGGGGTTAGATGTGAAATGTTTGTTATTTTTGCTGCTAAATGGGGCAGGGCATTGTCAATTACCTAGGCCCCCTTGACCTTGCACCCCAACCCTATCAACCCCATAGCCAGACAATATAAATCCACGAAATATCTGATGACATCAAAAACAATATATCTCTGGTATGTAAAATTTCGGTTGCAAAAGGTACTACATCCACCTTCGGTTGCAAAAGGTACTACATCCAACAAAATATAAAAATGATTAATTCATTAAAAATAGATGTATGGACCTGGATTTTTTTAAAGAGTGGATTTAGTGTTGTATCATATAACAGTACAATGGGGAAAATATCATTCCCATCTGACATTGCTATCTATGATAATAAAAAAATCACGTTTTTCTCAGAACTTGAAATTATGGATGTAGTACCTTTTGCAACCGAGCTCTTCATATATACACAGAAGAAAAAACTCGCCCGGAGTTTTTCTTTCTGAATACTTCGATCGTACATATCTTTGTAACGAAAGGGAAATTTGAAAAACCGAAACCTGTCCCATGATTTTATTGTTACTACGAATACAACAAGGTATGAGGGAACCGCTAGAATGAAAATTTTATTTTAGGATCTGGACAATGTTACTTAGTCCCTTGAAGTACTTTGTGGGAATTATTCCTCTATTGGTTTGTTGTGAATTTGAAATGTCAATACATGTTGTTTATCATGCGATTAAAGAAAGTATTTGTAATATATATATATATATTTTTTCATTAATCTAATTAGGGGTTTATTGATATTGAATTATGCAATAATATTATAGTGTGATTCGTGACAGTTCATCACATATTTCCCAAAATACAGATGCGTGTCAAACCGTCAGGTGATCATATTGTTTATACTGATGCAAACTGTCGCAATCTACGATACAATACCCACGATATAGAGTAGAAAGTTTTCCGGTAACTAATAAAAGCTTTTGTATTTCTGGTTTGTCTTGCCAAAATCTGTTCTTTGTATTAACATTGTTAAAGGGGTAGTACAGTTTTGGTAAGGCTGAACGTTAGTAACCAAACCAGGACAGTAACATTATAAACTAATAGTTTTAACTCCACCATGCTCGAAAGGTATACAAAATTACAAACAACTAAGTAAAAAGCCCGTTATCATTCAAAAATAGGCATTCAAACACAAGAGGCGCTTTCTAAAAAGGCATTGGTTTCAATCATTTTTCATACAAAATTATGCATGTGATGTTTCATTGAAACAATGATTAAATAGAGAGATCATCAACAACTATTTGAAAAAACGCTTTTGAACATTTTTGATAAAGTGCAAGCATTTTTTAAATGTTTTGAAAAAAACATCTAATTATTTGGGCCCCAAATAATTATTAGATCAGATATATTTATTGATATTTCAGCCGTTTCTGGGTCGATTTTGACCAAATAACGTTTATTCTGCCATTGAAATTGCATGTTCTTTCAAATTCGACACTCAGTTTTTCATTACCTCACAACAAAATTGTGATGAGCAGCGCCCTCTCTACCAAAAATAAACTACACCTTTAAGTGATCTTTTAACTTTATATTCCCCCCCCCCGTGAAAAGTAAAGATTGATACTCTTATCATATGGCAACTTCATATACTTTATATAGCAACTTCCGTAGGAATTATATGTGAGAAATGTATAGAAAATAATAAAGATTAGCTAATAAAAACAAAAGAAAATCAATGTCTGATTTGAAGCTTATCTTTGAGTTTCGCGTGAGGTAGCCGAATTCAGATGCTCTTGCAGTGTATTTACTGAATGTGTTTATCTTCGTTTATATACATGTATCTACTATTTGGAATGACTATATTTATTCATGTACATCTGACGAGGGCATACAATTGTCAACTCAGAAACGAATGCACGTACAAACTGTGGAAAAGGCATATGTGCCATTGTTGCCATGGTTACAAACGAAACTAAATATACGATATAAAGGGATCATACCGGTGCAAAACAAATATACACGCAATATAAAGTAATTTTCCGCAACTTGAAATAACTGCGATAATTACAATTGATGGAAACTAGTTGAAATAATAAGAAAATGTAAAATAATGTTCACTTTGAATAATGTTGTTCATAATTATAATATTATTGGGCGTGGCTCGTTTCATTTGTGGCCAGTTAAAACAAATATATTTTTGAAATATTTAGAAAACAATTTTTCTGTTATTTGGAACTCTATCCCTCCTAAAATATCCTCATGCAAGTCCTTAACATTGTTTTAAAATAAATTTGAAGCAGAATCTTATAACTAAATATCAGTGATGCTTGTACTGATAATTACATTCCGTTACCCATAACTGTTTTCAAATGCATGATCTTGTAATGATTACTCCCATTTGTATCACTTACCATGCATGATGACCCTGTCATGTTTTGTCATGTGTGTCTTTTTTAGATTTGTTTGTATAAAGTAAATCTCTTAACTACTGTTCGGGGAATCATGCCTCGATCAACAAGGCCACTTGGCCTCCTTTTTGTGTGTGGTTCCCTATTTTCATTTTCTTGTATATTGTAAGTTATGTTTATTATTGTACTTATTTTTGTATTTTTTTTTAGTGAAAAGGGAATGAATACAATTAATGAAATTGAATTGAACAATTATCTAAATTGAAACTATCTTCAATATGACTCCATATAGTCTGATACGTATCATGATTGTATATATTTCTTCAGAATAAGTATTGATGAAGTCGCTTTATCGTTTTTCGCAATATTATGAACTTTTCATTCCCCACAATTGTCTTCCTCTTCGTAGCAGATCCCTGTTATCGTAAAATACTTTCGTGTTAACAAAACAATTTGAACAATTGTATCATTTTCAGCAAATTAGCCAATGAAGGTACCATAATGATTTCGTGTTAACAAATTGGTAAATGGCACATTATCGGTTTGTGCAATATCATGAACTATTTGTATGTCCAACTTCTCTATAACGATATCAGTACTAATGATAGTACTAATAATAACAATGGCATATTATGTTGATGTTATGTAATATGTAATATTTGGCAACTGCACACCCCAATATGTTTGTTGGTAACTTGTCTGCTAAATCAAACCTACTGCTGTTCACAATGGCCCGTTGCGGAAAGAGATGCAATCGATTGTAAAGTTGCAATTAATTGCAAGTTACATCGTGTGACTCAATGCGTAAATCTGATTGGTTGAAATGCGCACATTTTCTGACTTACAATAATTTGTAACTTACAATCTCTTTCGGAAAAGGTACATAGCTATATGACCCCCTTCTTCCCCATTGTTACCCCGCATAGAAGTAAAAAACTAAAATTGCAATTATTGAATGTAAGCTTGAACGCCTTGAAACTAGAAGAGAAAAACTTTGTATTGAATTTGCTAAATCACTTTCTAATAACCCACATTGTAAAGATTGGATACCCAAACAAAAAAATGTAAATATTTCCTTGAGATATATACCAAAGTTCAATCAATATAAATGCAAAACAAACATATTTAGGAATAGTGCAATACCATATTTCATTGATCTTTTAAATAGCCAATACAATTTTGACTTCCCAGGTATATGCACTTTGCATCAAATTAAATTAAATTAAACTACAGTAACACATGCATCTTCTTTGTTAATTATACAAAAATGTGCCACATTTTTAAAAGTTTATATTTTTGTTTTGATGAAATATTTTGTTCTACAGTACCTCATGTGAATTTAAATGTTATGAATGAATATAATTTTGATTTGTATTGAAATGTATTGATTTCGATGTAAACATCAACATTTCAGCCTTTGGGCTGCCGTTGTATGTATTTTGCAATGCTTGTAACTTTTGAATGTTTTTTATTGAAATAAACCATTATATCTATATCTATCTATCTATCGTATGTGTGTGTGTGTGTGTGTGTGTGTGTATGTAACTGTACTGTTTTAATGTATGTTTTATAATGTATATTAATTGTGCAAAATTATAGTATATGTATCTAGAAGGGGGCTACAGTAACTGCTTACAAGTATTTTACCTTTTTGTAGCCTCCTATTTTCAATACTTCAATATTTATCTGTATTATATATTGATTTTTATAATGACAATGAATAAAGACAAACTTGAACTTGAACTAAAAAAAAAAAAGTTTTAAACTGCATACATTTTGTGCACGTGTGTGTGTGTGCGTGTGTTTGTGAGTGTATTTGTGTGTTTGTGTTTGTTTGAGTGCGAGTGCGTGCGTGCGTTTGTGTATGATTGTATGTGTGTGTGTGTGTTTAAGGGTGTGTGTGTGTTTGTGTTTGAGTACTTTTGTGGGGGTGTTTATGTTGTGTGTATGTGGGTGTTTATGTGTGTGTGCTGGTGCATGTTTGTTGGGATGCGAGTGCGTGCGTGTGTGTATATGCGTGCGTGTAAGGGTGTGGGTTTTTGTTTGAGTGTGTGCGTGTGTTTGTGTTTGTTTGAGTGCTCACGTGGAAGAGCGTGCGTGAGTGTGTTTGTGGATGTGCGTGTGTGGGTGTTTGTGTTGTTGAATGTATGTGGGTGTTTGTGCGTGTATGTGTGTGTGCTTGTGCATGTTTGTTGGAATGCGAGTGCCTGCGTGCGTGTGTGTATATGCGTGTGTAAGGGTGTGGGTTTTTGTATGAGTGTGTGCGTGTGTTTGTGTTTGTTTGAGTGCTCACGTGGATGAGCGTGCGTACGTGTGTTTGTGTTTGTGTGGATGTGCGTGTATGGGTGTTTGTGTGCATTTGTGAGTGTGCGTTCGTGTGTTTGTGTTTGTGTGGGTGTGTGTTGTGTATGTGTATGCGTCTGTGTGGGAGTTTTAGTAATGTTGTGTTTGTGTGTATACGTGTGTGTAAGGGTTTGTGTTTGTGTGTGCGCGTGTGTGGGGTGTTTGTGTGCACTTGTGTTTGTTTGAGTGCGAGTGCGTGCGGGAGTGGATGTTTGTGCGTGTGTATATAAGTGTGTGTGTGTTTGTGTGTGTGTGCGTGTGTGTATGTGTATCCGTGTGTGCGTATGTCTGGTTGTACGCATGTGTATGTACGCATGTATATAGAGAAAAGGAAAAGAAAATAGCTATTCAAAGAGGTCAATTAGGCGTCCATTTGCAGAAGTGGGACGAGCTAAATAATGTTTTGCCTTGAATGTGGAAGTGTTATTTTATTTTTTTTCCAGGGAAGGACATTGAACGTTAATTTTCTTCCTCTTCTCAACTTGCCTCTATAAGTTTTGTTTGATTTTAGATCGATGGACTGTTCTTTAAAAAGAAATAAATGGCGAACAGGTGCCGATACTGTTTGGTGCAGGCGCGGTGATGCGTTTCGGGAGGCGGGGTGCGCTGGGAGGGCGGGCATTGTTCACAAACAATGCCCGACCCCCCCCCCCCCCCCCCCCCCCAATGCATGTGTTTTCTGAGCCTATAATGCCGAGCCTGGTGTGTTGCGTTGCGGGCGTCAGAGCAAATTACCATGTGTTTGTGTGTGCATGTATGTATGTGTGTGTGTGGGGTATGAGGCGCCCTTTGTCAATTTATTATTTACACATATTATATGTAATATAATCATTATTTAACATATAATAACCATTATTTACATATAATGTAAGTAAATGTATCAATTTATTTGTAAATAATTTGTATACAATTTTAATTGTTTATATATAATTACATGTCATACTTTATTATTTATAAATAATTGCAATCTGCATTTGCATTATTTATATTTAATTAACATTATTTATTAATAATTATGAAACTCATCTTTATTATTTACAAATAATGATAAAATACATTAATATTATTTATATATAAATGTCATTAATTGTAAATAATTAAATTTCATATATCATTATTTATAAATAATTGCAATTCGAAACTTCATTATTTATAAATAATTCCAAGTCACATAGCCATTATTTATAAATAATTCTAATTGTCGTTTTCATTATTTATAAATAATGATTCTGGTTTAGTACGAACCCATTATATATTAAATAATGAACACACGTCACAATTATATATATAAAGAAAACGCGTGAAGACCCAATTCCCTTTAATATTTATAAATAATTGAAATGCGTGTTCTCGAGTTTTCTTTATATACATAATTTGGTGACGCGTGTTCATTTAGGCACATTTCAGCTTTTGTTCCGGATTAAATGTTAAGAATTGAGAGACTTATGAACTTACAATTCTCAGTACCACCATGAGAGTTTAATGAGCATTATAGATACCTCTAAATTGATCTTTTGAAGCGTGTTTTCATGAATTGAACTAAACAAATCTAGCGCCCGTCGCCCACCGTCGCAAAAAGAGTTACACTGTCCCACGTACTCACAATTGTGTCTGGTGCCGGTGCGGTGAAGCCACAGAGCTGTATACAGCTCTATGGGTGAAGCACACAACGATCTGCGTGACTTCGTAGTCACAACTCTTTTAAACGGATTTCTACTTTCAATCTGTTGCATGCAATATCGAGATGAACAAATAAATCCTCCTTAATACCCCCCCCCCCCCCGCCCCGACTATGAACATCGTCGTCGTAGTCATCGTCATCATCGTCGTCATCAGCATACCAGTGGCGTACCCAGGATTTTTCATGCGGACGGGT
>JBAMJV010008141.1:0-15000 GCA_037951105.1 Echinarachnius parma
GCTCACTTGAGTGGCATTCTGGAAAATGATCGTGACATCGCCTCAACAAGCTATTATTCATGCCTCACCTAGACGTTGAGATTATTCGTTTTATATTTGGACTCGTAAGACACGGTCAAGTATTACTGCCCAGAACGTGAATTAGTTTAACGAAAGCCTGAGCTGAAGCGACTAAGCGATACAATAAAATACGTACCCGGTGTGTACGTGTGGCAAGTACAGGTATCCTCGGCTAGTACCGCGCTAGCTATACCAGCGGCAGCGCGCGATAAAATATAAATAAAAACAATCGACAAAATTACTGAAGCATGCATTGCATCTTCACATTCAACAATCATGTCTTCAGTTTCTCGATTTATACTGTTTGGGTATACGGACCATAGAGAGTTTGTTGATCGTTCAACAAAGAAAAAACATCAAGCAAAATGTAAATTTTGCAGAACGCACACGACCAATACATATACACAGCAATATTTGTTATTTATTTTGTAAAATGTGAACTAGCAATGTAGCATGCCTTTACTCTTTATCAGTATTCAGTAATACACTTTACATACTCTGAATGTAATAACTTGTGGCAATTCCATGAGAATTTCTACAATGGGCAAATTTCAAAATCATTTTAGGCTTTTAGCCTCTTGGGTCCAGTAGTTATCAAGAAGATTAACTGACAGTTATGGCACAAAACGTGAATTTTTAGATATTTGAAATGTTATGCTAAAAATAGTGTCTTAAAAGGATTAGAAAATTGCTGAAATTCATGCTTAACTTTAACAGTGATTATTTTTCGGCAACTTGACTGTTTGCAAATAAAGTTATATCCATTAATCCATTTGAGTGAACCTTAATAGGGAAATTATGCAGCAGTTCCTTATCCTCGTATATTGGGGAAATTTAAGGGTGACAAAGATCAACTAAATTCTTGTCCCGTCTGTCACACACTTTTATAAAACTTTCTATTATTTTTTTAATTTTATTGAATTTGCCTCATACAGACTCTGTAATAATAACCTTTGGCATTGCCCAAAATCATTTCTGCAGATAACTCTTTGTCATTTCTTTGATGGTGTCTGTCATGAAGATAACTGTTGTAGTATATAAAAAAAGTTAAAATATATAAATTCTCTGACAAATGGAAGTTTACAATGAATCAGACAACTATTTTATGTTATAGAGTTCACTGTAAGGAATTTATCATAATGAACTGATGTGTCATGAAAAGAATTGCAATTTAAGATTTCCGTTGGACTCGGACTCGGATATCCTGTCGGGACTCGTCTCGACTCGACTCACTCCACGTCCGGACTCGGTACTCGGACAGGGTGTGACTCGGACTACTGACAGCACTGACGCTTGTATTAAAGGGGTAGTACATTATTGTAAAGGCTGAACTTTAGTAACCAAAACCTGCACAGTAACATTACAAACTAATAGTTATAACTCCACCATGCTCGAAAGGACTAAGTAAAAGCCTATTATCACTCAAAAAGAGTCATTAAAACACATTTGGCGCTGTCTAAAAAAGCATCGGTTTCAACCATTTTTCATTTCAAAATTATGCATGTGATGTTTTGCTGAAAAAATTGATTAAATAGAGAGATCATCATCAACTATTTAAAACCCACTTTTGAACATTTTTGAAAAAGTGTAAGCATTTTTATTTTTTTAAATCATCGAATAAATATGGGGCCCAGATTTATTACGATCAGATATACTTATTGATATTTTAGCCATTTCTGAACCGATTTTGACTAAATAAAGATTACTCTGCCATTAAAATTGCATGTTCTTTCAAATTCTACACTTAGTTGTTCATTACCTCACAACAAAATTGTGTTGTGCAGCGCACTCTTTACCAAAACTGAACTACCCCTTTAACATTCATCGTAACTCAGTGGTGTAGCGTAGTCATACTGATCGGGGGCACGTACCCCCCCCCCCCCCCCCCCGTACCTACGTCCAATGTGGTAACTTCGAACCCAAGAGTAGAAAGCTTGAATCGTTAAGCCTTTGAGGTAGCCCTACAAGTGCCTCCCTTATGACACGGTGATGGGTGTTCGTCTCTGAATTATATTGACGAGGAACATACAATTGTAACATCGTGTTGGGAGATATGGTTAATATGGCCGGGATATACGAGTTGATCTATCTTATACCTTAAGCAGGTCTAACCTTTCTTCTGTACATCCGATATTTTAGTTATTAATTTCGATATAAGTATTATTATTATATTTAAAAAATATATATTATTATTAGTATTACTATTGTTATTATTTTTATTAGCTAGTATTATATTTATTTCCTTTTTCTCGAATTCTCCCCATAATGTGTCCACATTTGTTTGAAATATAAGACAATCTTAGAAATCGAGATCGAGATAACAATATACAATTATAATTACCCACGCCCTAGGTAGTATTCCAACCTCCTGTGATGTGAAAGAGCAATTATACCTGTACACTGTCTGCCATCACCTTCGTACCCCTCGTTACAGAAGCACTGATAGTTTCCCGCTATATTGTTGCACAGTGCATGTGCGTGGCACGGTGGAGGCTGTAACCCACACTCGTCAATTTCCGAGCATAAGAAACCGTTGGTGTTGTTCTCCGCTCTGTACCCAACAAGGCACTCGCACGAATACGAGTTGAATCCGGCGATGCACTTGGAAGCAACCGGGCAGACGCGGGGCGTCGTGGAACAGAAATTCGTGACTGTTGCAAACAATCAAAATGACAGAAAACGTCTCTGGGCATTTATTTACTACGTTGTTGTACTATTTAAATGAAATCTCTTTATGTTTATGCACTTTAATATTCAGTTTATTTTAAGATCTGGTATAACATTTTACTATGTAAAAAACATCAATCTCAAATCAAATCTTATCAAAGTCTGTCCTCTGAAACATTACAAAGCTGACATCAAGGTCTTTCATTCAAGTGCTTTATAAGGGATGATACGATGTTTAAAACACAGCGTGTACATGTTATAGTAATCAAATGTCAGATTGGATTAACGGAAAGAATAACATTTCGCTGCACATGAATGATATAAGGGACACAATACACCATTATACCAATTATTGTTTTGTATTTAACCAGACAGGAATACGGGCTATGATATACTTGTAACTGAACATGAAAAAAGCAGTTTCAATTGCACATTATTACGGCTATTATGTCTATGTTATTTCTATCATGTGCTTTTTACCATAACGAGTGCAAAACGATAAACGTAATCATATCACTCTTTGATTTAATTGTAGGTTTATATATAATTAAAATGTTCACATACCCTGACACATTGGTAGATCAGCTGACAATGACCCGTTGGTCAGACAGACTAGAGAAGAGTTACCGATCAGGGTATATCCCTGCTGGCAATCATAGTCACATTGTCTTCCGTATTCAATGAAGGAGCCGTGTGCGCAAGATGCATCTGACGTCGTCAAATTGGAGGGGAATTCGGGAATTTGGCACCTCGTCGCTACAGGAAAGGAAAAGTGAACATGTAATATTTCAGTATACAAACTAATAATACTGCCATATAACTTGTTCTGAATTGTTATCTGACATAGTTATAAATCGCAAAGTTAAACGATTGTGTGCAGTGGCGTAGCTACGGGGGGGGGGGGGGGGGGGGGGGGGCACGGGGGGCCTGTGCCCCCCAAATAATTTTGAAAAAACACAATAGAAAACATAAGGGGCCATTTTTTGAAAAAACAAAGAAATACATAAGGTGTGCCCCCCCCCCCCCCCCCCCCCAATAATTTTGCGTGCCCCCCAATCAGTCCGACCACGCTACGCCACTGATTGTGTGTACACAATTATAGACTTAGCAAAGACGGATTATCTTCGATTGGTCGATAGTGAAATTTGTGTTTAGATAGCTATTAAATTTGACATTTTAGCAATGATCCGAACATAGAAAACATGTGGAAAACTACACAATGACCGAGATGCGTAGGCGCAACGGGTATACATACCGTGGAACAATCCAGTGTGATCTTAGCGGCGCGGACTTCTTGGTTCATTTCTCCGCATTTAATGAAATGTAGGTACATTTTGTCCTATGGATATTTTGTATAATATCTTACCAATATTAGTAATTGTACTCAATTATAGTCGAGCCAATATATAATACATAATTTCGTCCGCGAGATGGTTGCTTTTCCGCAGAAATTACACTAGATATAAGTAATTTCCATTGCCTGACATAGATGAAATGATCGACATAAATAAAGTTCAAGTACTAGAATTGAGTTATATACAGTTGTGCGTTGGTTTTCTAATGTGCATCCATGATAAATTCATCTCTCGTTTATAAACTATATTATCTATTTCAGAATAAGAAGCAAACTCACCAACAAAGGTTTCACATCTATCTCCGGTGAAACCATCATCGCAACTAGGCAGAAAGCAAAATCAATGAAAAGAGCATTACTACGTATAGTGTTGTATGACCATTGTTTTAGACAAAGAACTTAGCACAAATAAATAATAAAAGACAGTAAAGAAAATAAGCATTATTTTATAGTGTATGTAGTATATGCAAACAAAATGTTATCCAAGATCTTTTTTAAATGCAGTGTTTCTTTTTTTAGTATGTAGGCATCACTATGGTCAGTAAAAAAAAAACATTGTATTAACCACAGGTATGAGGAGAGCCTTGTATTTATAGAATTAAGATTGATGGGATGACTATAGTCAGAAAACTTGAGGACGAATTTGTATTGGGATAAGTACATTAACATACAATTATCATACCATTTCAAACGATGTTCAGTAATAATTGAGTTGCTCAATTCCTAAACAACACATAATTATACAGGATGGACTTCGAGAAAATGGAACTTATCAATTTATAAAATTTAACATAATTTGAATATGACAATATTCACAATATTTCAGTATGGTAATGGTGTTGATTACATTTTAGAGTCATTCTATTTCAAGGCATCAATTTGTGGTAATTGTGAAGTATATAATTTCATAAAAAGTGTAGTGGTCTGCTAGTTTTATTTTAGGACTACATTTACATGGAGACATTTTGATTTGCGCATTACATTATACATATGTAACATAGATGTGAATTTGTTCATACAGGGGTCTAATAAATCACCCCTGATACAAAATGATCATGATGCATACGACTGATATACAATAAAACAACACATAACTGCAACACGTACATTACAAAACAAAAGAAAACCTGTATCATGTTTAATATAGAACGTATGCAGAGTGCAAAAATGAGATTACAATTTCAAATATTCTTGTTTATAATGTCGAGGATTATATTTTGAAAATAAATACTTTAGTTGAAAAATGAAGGAGTTGTCTCCATAAATGAAAAGTGCTAGAACTTTGTAACATTATTGGCTTTACCTTTCGCACCCATAGTGATAGTCGTAGGTGAAGGTCCCATTGTAAACAACGCATATCCCTCCATTTAAACAGAAATTGGCCGGACATACCTCTGTAGTACATGGGATAGAATATAATAATTATGATAAATAATATTGTTATACTAATTGCATTGAAAACACCATTGATAATAATAACACATATAATAGTATCCAAAATTAATAATAATAGTTCAAATAATAATAATTCAATTTATGCATATAATACTGATACTACTACTAATAAATTAGCTATGATAAAAATTTCAATGTTTCGATATATACTCAACTAATTGTCCAATAATAACCTGATTTGATTATGAATAGTCTATGATACGTATAATACATTATCATTATGATAGTGAAAGCAATAGTAACATTCACATACGATACAAATATTGGTAAGCTATAGGGATGCGGCGACCTTTCAAAAAACACATCATTATTATGTTGTTCTTTTATATTGTTCCTTTTTACCTTCGACAGTGACAAATGGTTGTTGCGTTATGAGGTATAAACCAGTGTCGATGCCCGAGCTAAGTTCCAGTGACTCTGCTAGGACGTCATTGGTGAATTGAGCTGTGACGTCAGCAGGAGATGCGGTTGCTGATTGGTCAAATGTGACTGTAAACGGTACGACGATACTACCTTGACGTAATCGCTGTAGCTGGACCATTAGGAAGCCAGGCATATCGCTGTACGTGCGATGAATCTTGGGAACACAAACAACAAGACGGGTTTCTATACGTTCCCATGTATGTATTTATTGATTTATTTGTTTATGTATTGATTCATTCATTTATATTTGTTAAGTATGCATGATTTAATTCCATAGTTACATGTTTACATGACACACTGTACAGTATAAAATGAACAAACGTAAAACCGTAAAACGTACACAAAAATTACATTACATTAAAAAGTGAGATAGATTTTACCTCAACATTTTGAAGCCTGACAATGAAAAGAGGACTCCAAAATGTATTCAAATCACTTAATATAAATATAGAAAAATATATAGATAAATACAAGTATATAGCAAGATAAATATATAGATAGGTACATATTTGTATTTACGTGTGAAAGTATTCTGGCCACCAAGGCCTGGTAGGAGGCACTTGTAGGATATGAGCAGCACTGAGGGAAATCCACCGCTGTAATCCCGGGATTAACGATGCTTCTTAATGTAAATTGTCCCCTAAACTCCCTGACATCTGTACCACAAACATGATAAAGGGAAAAGATAATGCATAACTGAAATTGTACAATTGGATCACCCGTGTCGAATCACCAAATGTTTTTAATAGTAGGCTACCATAGACCTGGTAGGTGTATAATCATGGAATTATGAGGTCTGAAAACTCCCATATCCCTGGTATAATAGTACCCGCCTGGAACTTGCCCAGAGTTGTTACGTACACGGGTTTATTTACTTTTAGCCATTTTGGCCCAACTGATTGCACGCTACGTGCATCCGATTTTGGTGTCTTTTGCGTTGCACAAATAACCCCTTTATAACAATTTGTAGCAAACTTGACGTGCATAACGGGTGCATAACCTGTCAGAAAAAACAATATCAATGCGATATATCGATATTTCACGGGATTTATACATCTAATACATATTAAACATTTCCCATAAGATTAATTTCCATTGTCATTGTTATGCCATAATAACTATGTTTTATTGTCATCGTCAGAGCCATTGTTGCCATCGTCATTATCATCAATATCACTCACGGAGGTCAAATGAGTTCACCACGATGGTGTTGGACGTCGGAAACGCGGCCGAGTAGGTCAATGCATTCTCAAAAGCGAAGGCAATCGTCTCTTCGTTGTAATAGGCCGGGTCGCACAGATACAGGTTGAAGCCGACCTGGAGGTTTCCGTCGCTGTCAAAGCTTGATGAACTGATCGAAATCCCGAGGAAATCCGATGACAGATGTGTTGAAAATCTGAAATAATCATTAAGCTAACAACGACAAAAAAGACATGAAGTTTGAAAAGTTGCGATGTGGCAAACAGTCTGAAAAAATGTATAGGTAATGTAAAATACAAATAGAACAGCGAATATAATAACTGAAATGAAGTTCTGAATACAAGAACAGGCATGTAAAATGAAACAATGCATGCAGACAAGGATATAATAATAACAATGATAATAGTAATGGTGCATAACGGCGCATCACTATTATTACCCCGGTTAACGGATATATATATACATCCCCGGGGGGTCTGTCCTCATAGAAAGGGGGGTATCATGCGTGACCAAGGACTTGCCAAAAGCACCCTAAACGAGTATTTGCGTGGTGCAAAAAATATACCCTAAGTAAGTATGATTATCGGCAATTTGATACCCTAAGCAAGTAATCAATTTTGTGTAACCCCCTATAAGCAAGTTATAACTATTTTTGATACCCTAAGCAAGTAATCTTTTTTTGTAAACCCCTATTAAAAGCAAGTGATAACTATTTTTGATACCCTAAGCAAGTAAGCTGAGTTTTTGAGACCCTAAACGAGTAATTCATCTTTTTGACACCCTAAACGAGTAATTTATCAGCCTAAAAAAGATACCCTTTTTCCTGATTTTGGGTGATTTTGAGACCCTATTCGAGATACTCGGGTATCTCGCCTGATCGTAAAAAACCACCCTAATTACTCGTTTTCTTGGTCACGCATGATACCCCCCTTTCAATGAGGACAGACCCCCGGGATATACATACTGCAATCAATACAGCAAACAAAGAATTGTCATGAATACAGCGTAACAACTAATTGAATGACACGTTTCAATGTTAAAATGCAAACAATTATGTGCAAATGTATCTGTTTCTACTTTACAAGCGAACACTAAACAACCTGAATGAATGATTGAAAGAAACATATCTTACATCGTTTTCAAGATTCACGAGGTGGAAAGCATCGGAGAAACTTCCATTTAGTCCGCGGACTGTGTCTAGAATGATGGAGCCCCTTAGCTGGATCCCTTGAAATTGGAAGACCGAAACAAGAACTTATACAAAATAAATAGTTGCTGTTCATTAAAATGTTAGGAATATTGTGAAACTATAATGTAACTCATGGTGCTGATAAGTATAGTAGCGCGTATAACAAGGCATTACATAAATGGAACGTATTATTATTATGGATAGTACTTATACTATTATTATAATATATGGCATCCTTTGAATACTGATATTGTCTCATTGTAAAATATCATGGCATCTATAACTATTTGTATCTGCATCAATATATGAACAATACGTTGAATAATGCGTTTTCAATTATAATCACTGAGTTATTCATATCATTGGAATGAGCTGATTACTGGAACAAGATGTGTTGAGTGTTTTACATGAGTGTTTCAAAAAGGTACCCAGATCAATTACCATCTTTTGTTGTGATGGTAACGGAGAACTGACATGTAGACACGTTTCCTGACGCGTCACTTGCAATATAGGTAACCACATGACTACCAAGCGAAAACCGCGACCCAGAAGAAACACTGCCAGATGCAAGTGACACAGTGACCGAGCCTGAGTTGTCTGTCGCGGTTGGCTCTGTCCACGTGACGGGTATGGTCTGGCTAGCATCGTAGATGTAGGTTGTAATCGATTCCGGGCACGAGATGAATGCTGGGTTTTCAGTGTCTGAGAAAGTATATACATAAACAAAATTATGTATTATTTAAAAAATACTACGCTAAGTATAATTGATAGTTATACAGTAATAATATGTTTCTGCTCAATTATGATCTGAATAATGTCTACGTTGATTACGGGTTTTCAGAATTAAGAAGTGAAATAAGACTATGATTGTAGTTGTATTTCTGATGTCATACCATAATACTAAAAGTTGCCATCGTCTACACAACATTTTTAGGATGTATGTTTGTCTTCACCAAGATCACCTGGTGGCAGATAATTATCAAAATGATAGAATATTAGGTCATCATGAATTCACCAATAACTGCAAATATTTAGGACCATATTTAGGACCATATTTAGGACGAGCCAGGGGTTTTGGAACATGGGGCTGTGGGGTTGGAGTTGGGGATTTGGGCTGAAGGCCGTTGGCTTTGGACAGTATTCTCTTCATACCTTCATACCATAGGTATACTCGCCTGATTTCCAGATTATTTCCTTCATTTCTATTATGCAGAATCTTATTATGTGGCAGTTTTTTTTACTAGCAGGCAGAGGTGATAACAACTCTTCAAACAGTTCAACTGCATTCATGCAGTGAACCCCATTCCTAACTGTATTGTACATATTCAATTGGCATTTGGCTGGTGAACTTTAATATAGGCCCACCCTCATTGCTGGAAATTGAGATATAAATGTTCGACCTGCTTATAATTTGCTTAAAACAGACACATTATTGAATTCTCACCTATAACTCTGACTGTAAACCTGCAGTAAGCCACATTCCCTGAACGGTCGATAGCGCGGTATTCCACAGAATACGAACCGATGGCAAGGTCCCTCCCGCTGTCATAGTTTGATGTGATATTCACGGGCCCGTCGTTGTCGGTGGCTTCAATGGTGGCCCACACGACCACAGCAGAATTGTTACCCTGCCTTGTGGGCACGTCAGTGGGGCTCAATGGACAGTTTGTGAATACAGGGGCTTCTGTATCGACTTGTATGATATGAAGGAAAACAAATAACACATTCATCTACTTAGCGGGTCCCCACAAATATTGTTAGCATAGGTTAGTAAGTTGAAGGAAAAGTTGTGTTTTGCCAACAGGCAGGATATAAAAAGACAAATATAAATAACCGTCGTGAAAGCTTTTTTTGTTCTACCTATATCAAAGGCCAACAAAAATACATGACATAGTTGTCATCTGTGAGGTAATAAAACACACATTTTTTAATGAGCAAATAAAGGTGGTATAATTTTGGTAAACCCAGATAAAGAAATGTTTCACTTAGTGTACATTATCAACGTGAGGTGCATTTGACTGATAAAATGGTGAGTAAACTTTAAGGCAGGTCTAAAAAGAAATACACGGGGAATAACACCCTTTAATACATTAATAGTTGAGTTCTGGTAAAGAGAGTACAGTTTGGTTCAAACTGAATTTAAGTAACCAAAACCTGCACTATTACATTACAAATAATAGTTACAACTCCGCCATGCTCGAAAGGAATAACAAATTACAAATGACTAAGTAAAAAGCCTGTTATCATTCAAAAAGAGCCGTTAAATCTCAATAGGGCGCTCTCTAAACATTCATCGGTTTCAACCATTTTAAATAGAATATTGTGCATGTGGTGTTTTGTTGAAATAGTGATTAGATAGAGAGATAATCAACTATTTAAAAACCTATTTTGTAAATCAAAAATTTAACGGCTGGTTCAAAATTATCAAATAAATGTGGGGCCCCACATTTTTTACAAATGGTTATGTTTTTGGATATTTCAGCCATTTATGAACCTATTTTGATCAAAATAATAAAGTTTATTCAGTAATCAAATTTGTATGCCCTTTCGAATTTGACACTCAGTTTGTCATTATCTCACAAACAAAATATTGTGTGTAGCGCCCTTTCTACCAAAACTCAACTATCCCTTTAAAGATGATTGAAATTAATGTTTAAAAGAGTAAAAACTAAGGTTGTGAAAGAAGACAACAATAATAAGTGTGACCAAGTCCAATATCTCGCCTATATGGCACTGCCAACTAAGATTGTAAGAGAGAGAAACGGAAACGTATTGGTTTGGCAAAATCAGCAGTTGCTGACTCCAATATGGAAATATCAATATTCGCTTACGTAGACGTCACACAACAAAGACAACAATAATAAGTGTGACCAAGTCCAATATCTCGCCTATATGGCACTGCCAACTAAGATTGTAAGAGAGAGAAACGGAAACGTATTGGTTTGGCAAAATCAGCACTTGCTGACTCCAATATGGAAATATCAATATTCGCTTACGTAGACGTCACACATTTTAACACAACATTATAAATCGGGCATAAAATAGATAAGACAATAACATAACTTAATCCTATCATTGGCTGGGAACCAATATTATGTTGGGTTATCAGCCGTGGACCATAATGACCTATGGGGTGTATAGTCACCATAGCGCGGATTATGCGTATTTTTGTATCATGGTGATTAACTCAATACAATATTACTTTGTAATGAAGTTAGAGGTTTTTATTTAAATACATGACTATTCAGAAATCTAGAGTTACCATCACAAACGACCAGATGGTTAAGGGGGAATTTGTGTTACTTTGCAAACTTGTAGTAACAAAAATTATGTTCGGGAGATATTAAACCAATTAACAGATTTAGTTTCTCTATAGAGAATACACTATGACAATTTATAATAAATGTAACAACATTATAACTTTTAAGTACCTGTCACAATAGCGTGAAATTCGCATGTGCCTTCGTTACCACTCATGTCTTCGGCTGCGTAGCTGATTGGCCAAATGCCGGCCGAAAACAATTGGCTGGTTGCGTTCGGCCTTCGGGTGATCGTCGGCACTTCTCCGGAGTTATCCAAAACAGTCGGAGCGGTCCAAGAGACGGTAGCTGAGTGTGTGCCCGGCATGGCTGCCAATGTAATGTTAGTTGGACAGTTGACCCACGTGGGTGGTTCGGTGTCTGAGAAGAAAATGAGACATGCGCATGGTGTAAATCGAAATGAGCGGAGGATAAACGACAGACAAACTGGTAATTATGGATGACAATTAACCATGACTGCACCATGGACACGTTATGTGTTTAATGTAATAGCTCGTTTTCGCTTTGCGCTGACAGGATATTATATATGTTCTCCATAGTACCAGCAGACCGCCACGACCGGATTAACTAACATAATAAATGCGTTTACATCTACTTAAGATGCCCTTTCAGCATGAACTATTTAACTATAGGATAACATAAACATTTGCTTATCTACTTTGCTGCTCTTCACACACAGGTGTGTTATTTGAATAGGTACGTTGCAGTACGGAAGGATGTGTGTTAAGAAGGCGTGCACCACAACTGATAACATGGCGCCATATTGGGAGTAGAAGGTGTGCATATCAAGTGCGTATTGAACGTGGGCGTGTATCCAAGGACCCGGGTTAGGCCTGAGCATCGGGCTAGCCATATTGCATTTCATGAACTGTTTTTATTCTAGACGTGTGTAAACTGTGCATACAATATTAAATGATTCACTGGGATATATCATACAAATAGAACATTATGTACAGGAAATAATCTGGAACGTGGAATTCTGAATAAAAGAAATGGAATTAATTTTAGCGCATATCATAACGTTTCATAATGAACACTTAATCAAACATGTGCATAGTGATCACCAAGGGATATAAAAATGATTCAGATGGCCACTATGACAGGCTTGACAGCCTCGTAAACAACAACAAACGCTAACCTTGTACAGAAACGAAGAAAGTGCATACTGCGGTGTTTCCAATGCCATCCGTCGCGTTGATCATAACCACCACCGTATCATTGTTGTAGCCGAGTCGTAAGGGAGCAGTGTGTGAACTTAAAATCTGTTTATTCAAAGTTGTTGTAATCATTAGCAGTTAGCTTGTTTACCGTCTGAGTCGCATGACGTTACACCTTTTGATGTGTTATCGATCAGTGTGAACTGAATTTTAAAGGCACTCGTACTTTTTAAAAGCTTAATTTCTACACATGATACACAAAATGTGGGGGTTAAGCTTCTCATTGAAAGTTGTAAAAAATAACTGCCTGCAGGTTAATAGAAATGAACAGAATGAATGAACCCCCTCCTCTTCTATCTCCCTCCCTCTCGCTTTCTATCTTTCTGTAAATTGTTTTATTATCAAGTTCCATTTTTAAAATTAGGTCTTCAAATATTGCACAGTGTTTTGAAAAGTTTCTTAATATTCTATTTCGTCATTTGTATTATCACTCTCAGTATACAGTTGTTGTGTTTCCTGTGATTTTCGAACAACTAAGACCAATTGACTTTGTTATTTTGAATCTTGTATTATGATTGCGCATAAAGCATGATTACAACAATGTATTTATATTGCATACATGTATGTATTCTTAACACTACATCATTACCATGATTACGCATATTAATATGTCCTTACCACTAACGCATCTGCAGAAGTTTCGTTGTCGGTGATCACAACGTTTGGCCATGTGACGCCAGCATATGAAAGACCAGGAAGGGTGTCCGAGGTGACGTCCGGACAACTCAAAACAGGTGCACTGTCAACTGCAGGATGAAATTCATTATTTTAGTGTTGCCTACAATAGATAGAAGGCCCTGTTTTTGTTCATAACCATGCCATAACAAATACATTGTAGTCATTCATTCAGCATCTTCAGTGAAAACAAGTGCTTGAAGAAAATAACTAACAACAACATTTAATTTGAATGTCTAGGGAACACGTTTATTAAGAGAGCTAGAGAGAACATTGCTGATAATTGCAAATAAAGATGGCAGGTTACAAAATAGAATGAGTAAAGGCTTAACACTGGCGATATCACTGTAAACATAATATGTATATAGACTCATCTGGAGATCTCCGCTTTGCTTCAAAGCGAATACTAGTTGTTTTGCTAATGTTCATGTTTTAATAAAATAAAAAAACATGTTCAATAAAATTCAAAATTCAGCCGTGGATGTTTTGGTGCATTTAACTCTTTGGGAAATGACAATTGTCGTCATAGTTAAGTTTAGATACATGTATATATTAACCCTTTTAACATAAATAAGCACTCGACAAATGGTCAAGTATCTTCTTACTGATCACATTGACACTGAAGGTGCATGTTGCTTGGTTCCCGTAACCATCTGTTGCTGCCACGGTGATCAGGTCATTATGTCCAGTGGGACTGGCCTGAAAGACAGTCCCCGATGGTGGGGTACTAGTCACCGTTGTTGGGGATCCAGAGTTGTCAGTCGCCCCTGGAGACTGCCACGTCACAGCGACTTGAGTGACTTGAGCACCAACATACTGAACGATGTCTTGAGGACACGTGAAGTCTGGTGGTACAGTGTCCACTAAAGTAATAAAGCAAGTATGAAGAAATCATTCCCACGGTGTTTGTGCTGAGCAGCGGGAAACAGTTATAGAAGACAATGGCGTACAGATTAGGGCTGCAGCCCCCCCCCCCCCCCGAATTACACACACACAAACACACACAAATGTACGATTAAAATATGTTATTTTACCTATTGGCATTATAATATCATTGCCTTACCTGTTTTATGAAGAAAAAAAACATTTGTTTAGCTCCAGCTAAATTTATTGACACCAAATTTCCCCCTTTCAAATCCCCACATTCCAAATAACCCTTTTGGTTTGAGCCCCCCCCCCCCCCTCTCCCCCCCCCCCCCCCCCCCCCTTCCTGAAATATGTATGATTCGTGTCTTTCATCTTATATTTACTATGTCCTGTATTGAGGCTTATTTTGCCTGAAACTGGCAACCTTCGCTCAATCGTTAGGAACAATATGTGATCTTATTTTGCTCAGATTATTACCGGTATATCATTCTTCCGAAACTCTAATAAGAGTGTGCGTGGAGTAATATGACCCTACTAGTTAACATTTTCATTCTAACGGTAATATCACTGGTA